>CM019065.1:396092077-396219715 GCA_009667805.1 Leptobrachium leishanense | reverse complement strand
CAGCCCAGGCAGCCTCTCCCAGTGTCTAAAGTGAGTAGGAGCACGTGGTGGATTGGAGGCGGAGTGAGGAGGTGACATCACAAGATCCACACAGACCACCCCCACACTGACCGGAACTCCTGTGCAGCCTGCTGTGAGTAGCAAACACTCGAGCAGGCTGCACACACAGTTGTCTGGGCAGAGGAGACAGGCAGCCCTGGTTCCGAGGGGGGTCAAGTGCCCCCCTTGTCCCATCCTGCGGACGCCCATGGTGGTGGAGGACAATAAGTGAGATACAAAGCCTCCACGCTATAATGGTTATGTTTATTATTTCAGAAGCCACTTGCACATCACAGCAATTCAAAAAACTGCATCCCAGAGCTCCTGTACCGCATTGCCCATATGCAGCAAGGAACTCTGGGTAGGACATGCAAATTACATCTGTCTCACTTTTATTGCATTCTGTGTCTGTTTTTACACTTAACCCTTAAATCAATGCCATGCCAAACTATATGGCTTTTTTTAGTAGAGATAAGGTTTATGCAACTGGTCAAAGCCACCTAGGCAGGGCTGTTTCGGGTTTATGTCAGTGTGTGTTACCATGGGGTTACATGTGTGTGGAGGGTGTAAATGCAAGGTGCTATCATTTCAAAGTTAATGTCTCCTTTCCTCCTTTCCCATTTTATGGCTTATAGCTTCCCATGTTACTAAATCCCATTTCCATATTATTACCTCCCCTTCCTATAAGGCTAGGGTCAAACGAAAGCATTTTTCCCCGCGAACGTAAAAAAGTGCGTCCGAACGAATTGACGTATTTTTTCACGGAGTGCGCGAAAACAGTCATACGATGCGCATTTTTCGTGCGTGATTTTTTCAGATCGTCAATAAAACTCTTTTTGCGTCTGGACGTTATGTAGGCTGGACATTAGCAGTGTCTGACATCTCCTAATCACGCACACATGCTGCTATGCCGCAGCTGCGCACTCTGTACGTCCGTACTAGCGGTTCGGCGTTCTCGAAAAAAATGCGTTCGTTTTCCACTTGCGTTGCGCGGCCGGACTTTCGTGCGACCGTACTTCGTATATTGGCCGTCATTTGCTGCTAGTGCGGCCGTAATTATGTGCGCCAGAACGCACGTTAAAAGTGCGCTGGTCTGACTCCAGCCTAATACTTCATTCACTTCCCATGTTGCTACTTCCCTTTTCCCAGTTTAGTAATTTCTCTTTCCATATTACTACTGTTTCCATTACATGTTAGTTCCCTGTTACTTCTTTCCATTGCTACTACTTTTCATTTCCCATTTTATTTCTACTTCCGAAGTTACAACTTTCCATTTTTCGAATTTTCGTTTGTCATTTTACTACTTCCCTTTTCCCATTTTAGTAATTTCCCTTTCCATATCACTACTTTCCCTTGTGTTATTTTCCATTTCTATGTTATACTTTCCATTTCATGTTACTTAATTTTTCCCACATTAGTCATTTCCCTTTACGTGTTATTATTTTTCCTTTCTCATGTTACTATTTTTGCTCCCCATATTATTATTTCCCTCTCCATTTTATTATTTCCCATGTTATTATTTTCTCATCCCAATTTTATTATTTCTCTTTCCATGTTATTATTTCCTTCCCATTTTATTATTTCCCTTTCAATGTTATTATTTCCCTCCGTGTTATTTCCCTCTCCATGTTATTATTTCCCTCCGTGTTATTTCCCTCTCCATGTTATTATTTCCCTTTGTAAGGGTTCAGTAAGGCACCAGCGTGACAGGTAAGGTTCCGAACCCAGGATGCAGTGACACACGGAGACCAGGTTAGGGAAAACAGGGGTTTATTGTCAGGTTTCAGATAAATAATAAGTCCAGGTTATGCAGGATGAAGGGCAGAACTTAAAGATGAAAGAGACCAACTGGAATATGGAATCTTGGTGGATACGAGGGGATGCAGGAAACAATACAAGAAGACACAGAGGGCAGACACACGGAGGAGACTTACTGGGGATACAACACAGGACAGGAAAAGGGCTGGATGGTTTCTTGAATAGCTGAGGAATCAGGAGACAGTTGATCAGCGGGAAACCAGGATGCAGGGATCTAGGATGAAGTCTCTGGATGGCTCGGGAGACTTGATGCAGATGGGAAGCACAGGATAGATTCTGGATCAGTGTGCTTGGCTTGCTGGCTCAGGAACCATAATGCAGAAGCATGGTCTTCTGGGTGCTCCACCCTTAAGTAGGGATTAGTCTCTGTAGATTAGAGGCACCTGTTATGCCTGCAGTCTGAGAGCAGGGTGGGACATAGGATACGCCGTCTTGTGGAAGTGCTGCCCTGCATTCAGGACAACGCAGCACCAGGTTTGCCTTTCTTCCTTTTACGGCGGGCTTTACGTGGGGTGCTGGGGGGCTCCAGATAGGGGTCCTGACAGATCCTCCCCTTTAAGGCCACGCTCTGAGTGGCCCATGCTTGACCACCAGCTGGAAAGTCCACTGTTGTGACCGCTGTAGGAAACTGGTCAATGATACCCGTCCTATGGGTTAGGTCGCGATCAGGGCACCTCACAATTGGTCCTTGAACTGTGTACGGGGTTGTCTTCCACACAGCTTCCTCCGGGATAGGTACCTCTTCATCGCTGGACTCTGGGGGTATGAAATCCAAGCATGGTTTGTACCTTGGAATAAGACTGGTACGTTTGTTGGTGCTGGGGTCTGGTTCAGCAGGCAAACCGGGTTGAAACTTGGTCTTTTTGCTATGGGTAATGGGAGAGTCCACCTTTGACATTCCAGAGACACCTTTGGAAGTGATTGAGGCACAAAGATAGGTCGCCGGATTCTTGGATGGTTCAGGCAACAAGGCATCCAGGTGGGTACGACGTTGACCAGGTGGCCCTTGACTACGCCGTGCAGTCTGTGGTTGGAAGTCAGCCTCAGAGTCCGTGGTTTCCCACCCAACATCCGAGTTGCTGCATACAGGGACCACAGTTGCAGCGCTACTGGCTTTGTTGGGTATGTCGTACCTGGCAATGGTGGGTTCACCGGTATGGCATTCTGTAGGATCCGTTGTTGGCAACATGTTCTTCTGCTGAGATGCCACGTTGCGCCGGATTCCTTCCATCGCTTGAGCAAAGGTCTTCACCTGCCGTTGGAGGGTGGCAATGGTGTGGGCAGTCTCTGCAGATACTGTAGACTGGTTCAAGACAATCTCATCAGTCTGAACCGCGGCTTCCGTGGTGAGCGGCACTTCTGTTTTGGTAGTGGGCACCTCAAGGTCTCCTCGCTCGACCCCCGGGGTTTTGGTGGGGGGAGCTGGGTCACAAGTGTCCTGATCAGCAGAGACACCTAGTCCCAGAGAACCATGAGAGCGGCACTGGGCACTACCTGCAGTGAAGTCCGGCAACGGGTTCACGGTCTTGGCACAGATAGACATTATATCCATCGGTTCAGCTGGATCATTCTCTATGAACGCCGTAGGCTCTGGATATACTTGCTCGACGTCCATGAGTTCAGTAACGTCCTCAGATCCATTTACCTGGGGTCCAAAGGGCTCAGTTACCGGTGTTGGCATCGATTGGACATGGGGTAGGGGTGCCTGATCAGTCTTTGATAGGGGAGCAGTCCTTGATGCCGGAGTGGTTTTAGGCACCGAGGATTTTTTTGGAGCCTACCTTCTTGCCGAAGTTAATTTTGGCAACGACTCCTCAGGAGTAAATCTTTTGGGGGGGCCGCACTGGGCAAATGGGGAGCCAGTGGCCGGAATTTCCACAATAGATAGAGGTCTGCTGCTATTCTTCGGGCACGCTCCTCTGCGGATAAGGGTCCTTGCATCTTTCTTGCTTCAGGAACGCACACTTTAGCAGAAGGGGCCCCTTTTCTTTGCAGCAGACTTGAAAGGAATTCTATCAGGTGGGCGATTAACTCTTGGATTTTTGAAATAGCTCCATTATAGCCTGTGTCACTGCGGGTTCGGTGGGTTTGGGCTTCTGCATTCTGTAAGGGTTCAGTAAGGCACCAGCGTGACAGGTAAGGTTCCGAACCCAGGATGCAGTGACACACGGAGACCAGGTTAGGGAAAACAGGGGTTTATTGTCAGGTTTCAGATAAATAATAAGTCCAGGTTATGCAGGATGAAGGGCAGAACTTAAAGATGAAAGAGACCAACTGGAATATGGAATCTTGGTGGATACGAGGGGATGCAGGAAACAATACAAGAAGACACAGAGGGCAGACACACGGAGGAGACTTACTGGGGATACAACACAGGACAGGAAAAGGGCTGGATGGTTTCTTGAATAGCTGAGGAATCAGGAGACAGTTGATCAGCGGGAAACCAGGATGCAGGGATCTAGGATGAAGTCTCTGGATGGCTCGGGAGACTTGATGCAGATGGGAAGCACAGGATAGATTCTGGATCAGTGTGCTTGGCTTGCTGGCTCAGAACCATAATGCAGAAGCATTGTCTTCTGGGTGCTCCACCCTTAAGTAGGGATTAGTCTCTGTGTAGATTAGAGGCACCTGTTATGCCTGCAGTCTGAGAGCAGGGTGGGACATAGGATACGCCGTCTTGTGGAAGTGCTGCCCTGCATTCAGGACAACGCAGCACCAGGTTTGCCTTTCTTCCTTTTACGGCGGGCTTTACGTGGGGTGCTGGGGGGCTCCAGAGAGGGGTCCTGACACCCTTTCCATGTTATTATTATTCCCTCTCCATGTTATTATTTCCCTCCCCATAATATTATTTCCCTTTCCATGTTATTATTAGGGATGAGCTGTTCAGGTTCGGACGGTTCGGGGTTCGACCCGAACTTAGCCTGTTCGAGTAGATCACGAACACCGAACATTTCCGGGTGTTCGCCGCATGTTCGACCACAATGGACCACAATGCATTTTCCCACTGGCCTGAAGCTTGTAATTGGCTACAGCCTTGCACCTGACCACAGGTCTGGTGCAAGACTGGTTCAACACTATGCCAATCACCGCTCAGAGTCCTGATTGGGCAAATTTTGCCCAATCATGGGCTCACAGAGCTAAGTCCCGCAGCACACTATATAACGTTCCACGGGCCGATTCTGCACGCATTTCAGAGGAGATTTCAAAGGAGATAGTTGTGTGTTGACTACTGCCGGTCTGCCACGCTACTGGGGGGGTCTGGGGGGTCTCATTTCTACCAATATCAGGGAATTTAGGTGATGTGTGTCTTGTTACTGTGCCAGCAAATCTTTTTGGGTCTCACTAATTTCTTAAAACATTTGTGAATTAAGGTGATCTGTGTCTTGTCACACATCCAGTACCACGCAGTATTTTGGGCCTCACTAAATTCTTAAAACATTGTGAATTAAGGTGATCTGTGTCTCGTCACACAACCAGTACCACGCAGTATTTGGGTGTCACTAATTTCTACAAAACACTTGTGAATAAGGTGATCTGTGTCTCGTCACACAACCAGTACCACGCTGTATTTTGGGCTCACTAATTTCTTTAAAACATTTGTGAATTAAGGTGATCTGTCTCTTGTCACTGGCTGCCAGCTATCAGTGTGTCTCACTGAGTTACCAGAAGTTCTTTAAATCTTTATACCAGAGTTGAATCAGAGTTCTGTATATATAAATCTATAAATCACTCACCATGTCTGAAAGAACAAAAAGGACAGGCAGACGCTCCCAGACACAGATAAAGAGGCAAGCAGCCCCTGTGTCGGAGGCTGTGTCTCTGGTCGTGGTGGACGTGGTGCATCCTCTGCAGGGGCACGCTTGTCCTTTCTAACTGGTGCTGGCCGTCTTAAGCAGCAAGCAACATACAGAGGACTTGGTGGATTGGCTAACCAGGCCATCCGAGTCCTCCGAGTCCTCTGCCAGCCAGGCTTCTAGTGCTTTACAGTCCACTCAGCTGCCAAAGCATCTAATGCAGCCTCCATGTCCACAGCTACTCCTGCCGTAGCCTCGCTATCACACACGGAGGAGTCAGCTGAATTGTTTGACTACAATGAGAGTGACATGCTGCTTGAGGATGCGCAGCAAGTACAGTGCTCTGATTCAATCTCTGAGGTTGAGCAAGGGAGTATAATCAACCTAGAGGAAAGGGGTGCCAGTGATGACACACAAATAACTGGCACTCATGTTGCCCCAGCAGCTGCAGCATACTGCCAAGTTGGCTCCAGTGACGAGGAGAAAGGGGGTGAAGATGACATTGATGATGAGGTCACTGACTCCACCTGGGTGCCAGATCGAACTGAGGAATCAAGTGAGGAGGAGGGGGAGGAGGAGGAGGAGGCGGCACAGCAAACATGAGGCACAACATCCTCTGTGACCAACCGTAGCACTAGCCAGTCCAAGGCATCAGATGTCAGAGCTGCTCCGGTGCAGAACGCTGTTGTCTCAAAGAACACATGCAGGAACTCTGCTGTCTGGGAGTTCTTTAAGAAATGTGCAGCAGACCCCACCGTTGCTATTTGTAATCTATGTCAGATGAGGCTGAAGCGTGGAATAAACACCGGACACTTGGGTAACACGTGCTTGAGGTGACATATGAACAAGTGCCACACATCCCGTTGGCGCAAAACTTTGCATAGGTCCTCCTCCCTCCTCATCTGTCTCTACCCACACTGTATGTTCCTGCCATGTCATTGCCTACAACTCCACCGAGGGATGATGCTACAGTAATGGATGTACCAGCAGGTCCTTCCTCACAATGACATCATCCCAGCAGCTGAAGATTTACACAGTCAAAATACGTTGCCGCAGCTGCTGCAGCGAAAGAAAAAATATAGTCCCAACCATCCCCAAGCACAGCGTCTAAATGCCAGCTTAGCAAAATTACTCGCATTGCAGCTGCTGCCTTTCCAGCTGGTGGACTCTGTTCCCTTCCGTGAATTTGCTGAATGTGCTGTACCACAGTGGCAGGTTCCAAAATGCCATTACTTTTCACGCTAGGCCATTCCAGCACTATACCAGCACGTGGAAGACAATGTTATCCAGTCATTGGGAAAGGCAGTCAGCAGCAAGGTGCATGTGACTTTAGACACGTGGTCCAGCAAGCATGGACAGGGTCGTTACATTTCCTTCACGGCACACTGGGTAACTCTGATTGCAGCTGGGAGGGATCCAAGACGGGGCTCTGTGCTGGAGCTTGTTCATCCACCACGCCTCCAGAAAGCTGCTTGTATGAGGTCTGTCTGCTCCACCACCACTACCTCTTCCTCCTCCTCCTTCTCTGTCTCTGGCAAAGTGTCAGTTAAACCGACGCCTGACAGGGTACGCAATGGCTCAAGCAAAAAGATGCCATACTGTGCTTGAGCTGTTTGTTTAGGGGACAGGAGCCACACCGGGTCAGAAATTTGTCAGCTCTGCAGGGGCAGGTGCAGAGATGGTTAACACCACGCCAGCTTGAGCTGGGAATGATCGTCTGCGATAATGGCAGCAACCTTCTTCCGCCCTACGCAAAGGTAAATTGACGCATGTACCATGCCTAGCACACGTCCTAAATCTGTGGTACAGCATTTCCTAACCAAGTACCCAGGGGCCCAGAGCTTCTCAGCCAGGTCAGAAAAGTCTGCAGCCACTTCAGACGGTCATTCCCAGCAAGCGTTCGCCTGGCAGAAATTCAAAGAGAATTCCACCTTCCCACAAACCGTCTGATCTGTGACATGCCCACCAGGTGGAACTCGACATTAGCAATGCTGCAGCGTCTGCACAAGCAGCAGAGGGCCATCAACGAGTACCTGTGTGAGTATGGCACAAGGACAGGTTCAGGTCAACTTGTTTTTTCCCTCCGCAGTGGCTGATGATCAAGGATGCATGCACTGTACTGTCACCATTTGAGGAGCAACGAGGATGGTGAGCAAGGACAGTGCATGCATCAGTGACACAATTCCTTTAGTGTTCCTGCTGGAGCACACTCTGCGGGAATTATAGATGTGGCTCTAGAGGCAGAGCAGCGGGAGGAAGAGGAGGTCTTCCCTAGCTCTCAAGGCCCAGTCTTTCCAAGACAGCATTCCAGCGGGTCCTACTCAGATCAGACAGTAGGAGGATGAGGAGAGGGAGGACTATTAGGTAGTGGGGCATTGAAGGTGGGGATTCCTCAAGGAGGGTTTTGTGTGCCCAGAAACAGAAGGGCTTGTGCGTGGCTGGAAGGAGGAAGTGCACGATACGGTCATCCTCATTGACCAGGAAGACTCGGCAGCTAATGCCACCTCCAACCTACGCTGCATGGGCTCCCTAATGATGCAAAGCCTGCTAAAGGACCCCAGTATTCGTGCTATCAAGGAGAGGGATCATTACTGGTTGGCAACCCTTCTTGATCCACGATACAAGGGGAAAGTTGCAGAGCTCATCCTGCCCGCACAGAGGGAGCACAGGATGAAAAAACTTGAGGACGCTCTAAAGCGACACTTATGTAACACCTTTCCAGGCACTGGTAGATTACCAAGTGCTGACACACGTGCTTCTGAGGCTGCAGGTGATCAGGGGAATAGCGGTGAAGGCCAGGGCCGCTTGACTGATGCTTTTTAAATTTTTTAGTCCACGACGCCCAAGGACGTCAAATGTAGGCACCCATTGCCAGCGTCTTCACCATATGGTGCAGGACTACCTAGGGGCAAGGGCAGACCTGGATACCTTTCCAGCAGATGATCCACTGGCTTACTGGGTGTTGAGATTGGATCACTGGCCAGAACTTAGGCAGTATGCTATGCAGCTACTAGGTTGCCCTTCATCTAGCGTGCTTTCCGAAAGGACGTTCAGTGCCGCTGGAGGTTTTGTCACAGACAAAAGAGTGCGTCTGTCCACCGACTCTGTAGACCGGCTGACATTTATAAAAATGAATCAGTCCTGGATCAGCAGCTATCAATCCCCTGATGCTGAAGTAATGGAATAGATAGGGGATGTCCTCTTCTGCATTCACAAAACCTCCAGCACTGAACTCTTCCACAATACCACAAAAGGGTTACGGTGTGAAGGCACTTGCTGCCATGAAAGGCACAATATTTGGCTGCACTGACGCCTGTGCCAGAGTTATATAATTTTATTTTTTTGTACCGCAGGGTCCAACCCTGCACTCTTCCACAATACCACAGAGGGGTTACTGTATGATGATACTTGCTGGCCTGGCATTTAAGGCACAATATCTGGGTGCACTGACGCCCATTACCAGATCAAAAACTTTTCAATATAGGACCACATGGTCCACCCCTGCAGTCTTCCACCATACCACAGAGGGGTTACTGTATGATGATACTTGCTGCCCTGGCAGTCTTACACCAAAGGCAGAATATCTGGGTGCACTGACGCCTTAACCAGATGCATATCTTCTTAATATAGGACCACATGGTCCACCCCTGCATTCTTCCACAATACCACAGAGGGGTTACTGTATGATAGTACTTGCATGCCTGGCACTAAAGGCACAATATCTGGGTGCACTGCTACTGACGCCTGTATCAGATTCATATCCTCAGAGGGGTTACGGTGTGACGGCACTGTTGCCGACGGTAAAAGCCCAATTTTAAAGCACCTATTGTTACTTTCATCCAAAGCCTGCATAAGTCTCACAATAATTTAGCCCAAAAAATCGCTAAACTTTTTCTGCACGTCCTAAAATGTCTTTTCATACAGGCTGCCGCCCCAAGCAGTTGTTTATGGATAGATTAAAGGAAAACCCTTTACCGTCATATGAAACGTCATTGTTTGGTTTTTAAGTGTTTCTATACATCCTAGAAATCCGCCACTTCACGGGCAGGTTATGGGGACCTCCTAGGCACGATATTTGAAGGAATTTTTTTTTTTATTTTTAACCCTTATTTCATGGAAAACTCACTGTTCCTTTAAAAACTTTTTTTTTTACTTTTTGTCCTTGTTTCCTGTCCCCCAGGGCACTACCCGGACCCCCATATACCTTTTATGGCAAATATGTAGCATATATGCCCTCTTGGAGGGCACTCTAAAAAAACGAATTTTCAGCCCCATTGACTTGCATGGGGTTCGAGTTCGGTCCCGAACAAATGGGAAGTTCGGGTTCGGACTCGAACCGAACTCGGGGAGTGTTCGGCTCATCCCTAGTTATTATTTCCCTCCCCATAATATTATTTCCTTCTCCATGTTATCATTTCCCTCCCCATAATATTATTTCCCTTTCCATGTTATCATTTCCCTCCCCACAATATTATTTCCCTTTCCATGTTATTATTTCCCTCCCCATAATATTATTTCCCTCCCCATAATATTATTTCCCTTTGCATGTTATTTCTTTTCCCACCTTCCCTTTTTATGTTTTTTTCCTCCCCATGGGTTTATTTGCCGTTCCATGTTACTACTTCCCTTATCCGATAGAAGCATTCCCTTTCTTGTGTTACTACTTCCCGTTCCCTTGATACTTTAGCTTTCAATGTTACTACTTTTCCATTCCGTATTACGGCTCCTTCCCTTTCCCGTGCTACTTTTCCCTTACCAGTTCTTTCCTTAGTGAATAATCCCCCCTGGAAACAGGTGGGAAAGAGATTCTCATGGTGTTTCCGTCTCCTTGGATTTCTCTTTTATCGGGCATGCAGGCTTCGCCGTCGCCGTGCAGAGGATTCTGGTAATCACAGCATGAAAACAGATTTCCTTCCAGTTTTACCACGTTCACTGAGCGGAGCCACCAGAGTTTATTTATAATTTAAACATTTTTGTTTGTTAAATACTCCGTGTTTTGTGTAAACATTGTGTGTTTCCCGTGTGCTCAGACAGACGCTCAGAGACGGGTGGGCAGACGCTGCTGTTCTGCTGACTTAGCTCAGGGACTTTCTCAAAATGTTTTGCCGATTAATAAAACAGAGAATTCACTATTTTTATCATTTATGTTTTGCAGATTATTCGCGGAGACGCAAAGTGGCTACAACACGGCGGGGGGAGATTTATTATTTTATTCCCTATCCCTCCTATCAGTGAGATAAACCGCTTTAATGACATCAATTACTGAAAGACAAGGCTACATATATATATATTAGGGCTGGTAATGATTAAAATTTTCGTGTTCGATTAATACATTTTTTTTAATCGATTAATTTTGATTAATTATAACGCACATACAGATCCAACTACTTTTTAGCTGATCTGCTTGCATTGCAAGTCTGCATTAGTCAGTGGTAAATGTGGTATACACTATATAGTACATTATATACAATCACCCGTCACTAGTTAGTTTCAACAACCCATGACTTTATTTCACAGTTCACACAAATACGTCTTAAATTCAAACTGTAGCACTTACGTAAGTTATTATATTGCCCCAGCTCACACATGGATATATTGCCCCCAGCTCATACATGGATATATTTGCCCCCAGCACATACATGGATATATTGCCCCCAGCTCACACATGGATATATTGCCCCCAGCTCATACATGGATATATTTGCCCCCAGCTCATACATGGATATATTGCCCCCAGCTCACACATGGATATATTGCCCCAGCTCACATGGATATATTGTCCCCAGCTCATACATGGATATATTTGCCCCCAGCTCAAACATGGGTATATTGCCCCCAGCTCAAACATGGATATATTTGCCCCCAGCTCAAACATGGATATATTTGCCCCCAGCTCAAACATGGATATATTTCCCCCCTTGCTCAAACATGGATTTATTGTCCCCAGCTCATACATGGATATATTGCCCCAGCTCATACAATCATATATTGCCCCAGCTCACATATGGATATATTGTCCCCAGCTCACACATGGATATATTGCCCCTAGCTCAGACACGGATATATTTGCCCCCAGCTCACACATGGATATATTTGCCCTAGCTCACACATGGATATATTGCCCCCAGCTCACACATGGATATATTGCCCCAGCTCATACATGGATATATTGCCCAAGCTCTCACCTCTTGCCGCCGCGTGCTTTGCGCTGCGAGTTTGGCTCCCTATGAGCGTCTGAAGCCATGGAGCTTGGCCGCTCGCCTAAGGGAACCACGTGACCAGCCGCGTTCTCGCAAGAACCCGGAGTTCACGTGAACTGCGCGATCTCGCGAGAACACAGCTGGTCACGTGGTTCCCCCAGGCGAGCGGCCAAGCTCCATGCCTTCGGACGCTCATAGGGAGCCAAACACGCGGCGCAAAGCATGCGGAGGCGGCGGTTGATTAAAATATATTTAATCTACCAAACAAATTAACGATTAATCGATGGATTAATTTAATCGTCAATTTCCACAGCTCTAATATATATATATTCAATAAATCACAATAAGCGGAGATCACCAGACATATCCATATGGACACGATGAGAACTGTTACAGAATTAATCTCTTAACCCCTTCACTAACAAGCGATTTTTAAAGCAATGTTTTTAAAGTTTTTACCATAACATTTATTTGAAACACGGGATGTGAAGTTTAACATTTAAATATGATATTTAAATATATAAAACATATATAATATAATTTTTCCACTGAAATTTTTCTTCTGAGATCTTTAAAAAATGAGAGTAAAGTAAGTTTGCATTATCAGCATACAGGCAGAAATCTCACTGGAATGAAAGGTTGTAAGCTCTAGATGGCGTCCCTTATCTGGCACAATGTCACACTGCGTCTGCATTATCAGCATACAGGCAGAAATATCACTAGGATGAAAGGTTGTACACTCTAGATGGAGTCCCTTATCTGGCACAATGTCACACGGGGTCAGCATTATCATCATACAGGCAGAAATGGCCTTTGTGTCAGTAAATTTGCTGGAGACAGATTATAAAATGGTGAGATCTCCTGCTTACACAGGGTCTGCATTATCAGCATACAGGCAGATGCAGTAAATGTGCTGCAGACAGATAATAAAATTGAGAGATCTCCTGCTTACACAGGGTCTGCATTATCAGCATACAGGCAGACGAAGTAAATGTGCTGCAGACAGATATTAAAATGGTGAGATCTCCTACTTGCACAGGGTCTGTATTATCAGCATACAGGCAGATGCAGTAAGTGTGCTGCAGACAGATAATAAAATGGTGAGATCTCCTGCTTACATGGGGTCTGCATTATCAGCAAACAGGCAGAGAGCAGTAAATGTGCTGCAGACAGATAATAAAATGGTGAGATCTCCTGTTTATGGGGATTTGTAGTGATCAGAATGAGATAATTAGCAATGCAATATCTGTATGTGCTGCATAATGCCTGTGTATGGCAATTACAGCAACACCTTGTATCTGTATGTGCTGCATAACGCCTGTGTGCGGAAATTACAGCGACACCTTGTATCTGTATGTGCCGCATAACGCCTGTGTGCGGCAATTACAGCGACACCGTGTATCTGTATGTGCCGCATAATGCCTGTGTATGACAATTACAGCAACACCTTGTATCTGTATGTGCTGCATAATGCCTGTGTATGGCAATTACAGTGAAACCTTGTATCTGTATGTGCCGCATAATGCCTGTGTATGGCAATTACAGCAACATCTTGTATCTGTATGTGCTACATAATGCCTGTGTATGGCAATTACAGCAACATCTTGTATCTGTATGTGCTGCATAATGCCTGTGTATGGCAATAACAGCAACACCTTGTATCTGTATGTGCCGCATAATGCCTGTGTATGGCAATTACAGCAACACCTTGTATCTGTATGTGCTGCATAATGCCTGTGTATGGCAATTACAGCAACACCTTGTATCTGTATGTGCTGCATAATGCCCGTGTATGGCAATTACAGCAACACCTTGTATCTGTATGTGATGCATAATGCCTGTGTATGGCAATTACAGCAACACCTTGTATCTGTATGTGCTGCATAATGCCCGTGTATGGCAATTACAGCAACACCTTGTATCTGTATGTGCTGCATAATGCCCGTGTATGGCAATTACAGCAACACCTTGTATCTGTATGTGCCACATAATGCCTGTGTGTAGCAATTACAGCGACACCGTGTATCTGTATGTGCCGCATAATGCCTGTGTATGACAATTACAGCAACACCTTGTATCTGTATAATGCCTGTGTATGGCAATTACAGCAACACCTTGTATCTGTATGTGTCGCATAATGCCTGTGTGTGGCAATTACAGCAACACCTTGTATCTGTATGTGCTGCATAATGCCTGTGTATGGCAATTACAGCAACATCTTGTATCTGTATGTGCTGCATAATGCCTGTGTATGGCAATTACAGCAACAACTTGTATCTGTATGTGCTGCATAATGCCTGTGTATGGTGATTACAGAAACACCTTGTATCTGTATGTGCTGCATAATGCCTGTGTATGGTAATTACAGCAACACCTTGTATCTGTATGTGCCGCATAATGCCTGTGTATGGTAATTACAGCAACACCTTGTATCTGTATGTGCCGCATAATGCCTGTGTATGGTAATTACAGCAACACCTCGTATCTGTATGTGCCGCATAATGCCTGTGTATGGTAATTACAGCAACACCTTGTATCTGTATGTGCTGCATAATGCCTGTGTATGGCAATTACAGCAACACCTTGTATCTGTATGTGCCGCATAATGCCTGTGTATGGCAATTACAGCAACACCTTGTATCTGTATGTGCCGCATAATGCCTGTGTATGGTAATTACAGCAACAACTTGTATCTGTATAATGCCTGTGTATGGCAATTACAGCAACACCTTGTATCTGTATGTGTCGCATAATGCCTGTGTGCGGCAATTACAGCAACACCTTGTATCTGTATGTGCTGCATAATGCCTGTGTATGGCAATTACAGCAACATCTTGTATCTGTATGTGCTGCATAATGCCTGTGTATGGCAATTACAGCAACACCTTGTATCTGTATGTGCTGCATAATGCCTGTGTATGGCGATTACAGAAACACCTTGTATCTGTATGTGCTGCATAATGCCTGTGTATGGTAATTACAGCAACACCTTGTATCTGTATGTGCCGCATAATGCCTGTGTATGGTAATTACAGCAACACCTTGTATCTGTATGTGCCGCATAATGCCTGTGTATGGTAATTACAGCAACACCTTGTATCTGTATGTGCCGCATAATGCCTGTGTATGGTAATTACAGCAACACCTCGTATCTGTATGTGCCGCATAATGCCTGTGTATGGTAATTACAGCAACACCTTGTATCTGTATGTGCTGCATAATGCCTGTGTATGGCAATTACAGCAACACCTTGTATCTGTATGTGCCGCATAATGCCTGTGTATGGCAATTACAGCAACACCTTGTATCTGTATGTGCCGCATAATGCCTGTGTATGGTAATTACAGCAACAGCTTGTATCTGTATGTGCCGCATAATGCCTGTGTATGGTAATTACAGCAACACCTTGTATCTGTATGTGCCGCATAATGCCTGTGTATGGTAATTACAGCAACACCTTGTATCTGTATGTGCCGCATAATGCCTGTGTATGGTAATTACAGCAGCACCTTGTATCTGTATGTGCCGCATAATGCCTGTGTGTGGCAATTACAGCAACACCTTGTATCTGTATGTGCTGCATAATGCCCGTTTATGGCAATTACAGCAACACCTTGTATCTGTATGTGCCGCATAATGCCTGTGTATGGCAATTACAGCAACACCTTGTATCTGTATGTGCTGCATAATGCCTGTGTATGGCAATTACAGCAGCACCTTGTATCTGTATGTGCTGCATAATGCCTGTGTATGGTAATTACAGCAACACCTTGTATCTGTACTGTACAGGGATTTACACTCATTATAATACCCTGAATCGTATCATTGGAAAGCACAAACAAGCTCAGAGACAAACTGACAGACAGACAAATGAAAGAAAGGTCAGACAAAGAAGCACGATACAAACATTCTCAGACAGAATAAACAGACAAGAAAATGGGGTCAAACAGAAAGAGAAACCAAGAAAAATCCATTGACAGACAAACAGGAAGATGGGGACAGATTGAGACAAATTGATGACAAGTTAAATGAATGGACGGACAGACGGGGAGATTTCCTTACTGACTGTGCACTTCAAGCAGATTTTTCTAGAATATCAGGAAATCCTGTTGTTACTATGACAACGCTGCCACATTCCCGTACTGAGATGTAAAACGTGTGAGGGGGGGGGGGGGAAATCAGATTATTCTAACGTAGGGGGTCCAGAGCCAAAAGGGGCTGATAGAAGCTGGAATTGATGTCTGGGCAGTTTGAGGCAGTGGAAGATACTGTATTCATTTATACAGAAATATGCGGCATCGCCGTCCATTACTATATACCTCGACCAGCATAACGTTTTATCCATCGCGTTAGCCTGGGAACGTACATGGCGCTGCTAGAAATGGCCTGACACTGCGGTCTAACACTGCGCTCCATCTAACTGAGCGTGATCCCCAATATTTACCTAATTTTCGACCACAATTCGTCCATTTTTCCATCCGCCATGTTTAATTTAAAGGGACAGTATCAGCAAAAAAGGAAATGTCCTTATTGTGTGTACTTTATGTTGATGATATCTGCGCTTTAAGGAATACATTCCAGATATTCCCAAATATTTCTTACTGTATAATTCATTATAATGGATTTTCAAAAAAAAAAACAAAAAACACTGTCGTTTGTTTGTTTGATCATTTAACCCCTTCAATTCAAATATATTTATTGGAGAGTTTTGGGCATTTTTAAAAAAATAAAACCGGATAATATTTCAGTTTTTGGTTATGGTCGAGTGAATCACCCAATATCGTCTGGGGAAAAACATCGGCCAGATACTCAAGGAGGGATGAGGAGAGGGGGGTGGGGAGTGAGTGAGGGGAGGGTGGCTAGGGGATGGGGAGGGGGTGAGGAGGGGGTGATTATTATCAGCAAATGTTACAATGTTGACTTTTAAATGAAACAAAGGGGATAAATATATATTAATTAGTGGAGGTGACAGCGTAGGACGCAAGCCTGGAGCGCACCTTACACTTTGCGTGTCGCAGAAAACCTTATGGAAACATTTGTGCTTGTTTGTGGCCAGAATCTTAGGGGTTTATTTACTAAACGGTGATGTGGTGGCAAATTACACAAAATGATATATACTGTATTAGGCCAAAATATTTTAATTCAAACAGGTTCCCGACTCCTGCGTTCCATCTCTCCGGCTACCTTAGCCTAAAATAAGCAATTCTTTTTTTATTCGTCACTAAGTCACCGTTTAGCAGATAAGTCTTTGTAGACATGCGCCCAGAGCAAAGTTTTGTTTAATTTCGGCAAATTTCAGAAACCTAAATTTTCAGATTTCGGCATTTTCTGTGCTTGCTGATTTGTATCGATCCGAAATTTCGGAAATGTCCAAAATGTATTTTTAGCCCCCCCCCTCCCCTGATGTTTAGGAAATACATCTCCCATGATACTCAGCTATTCATTGGGTTGGCAGAGTCTTTTGGGAAATGTAGTTCCAAAACATCTGGAGGGCCCAGGCTGAGGGTGGCTGTCACAGGGGTCAAGTGTCTCAAATATGGGAAACACTAGAAACTCTGGACATTATTTGCTCCATATAAAATGACCTGATGGGCGTCTCTGCCGCAGAGAGGGGGTTAATGTTTCATTCGGAGAAGTCCTCAGGTGTCGGATACATTTGTATGAGCAGTTGGTAGCGCAGAGGCTGTTGTTCAGTCATCGGATTCATTAAAGGGGACGCTCGACGCCTCCTGACCAGATTATAGTTTTAAAGTGGTCAGGATGTGAGGAGTGCCCGCTCCCCCCTTAGCTCCCTCAATCTGTTGAAATTGCGGGGTGAAGCAGAGCGTTTCCTCCACCTCCAACTAGTGTCACCAGCAGCCGGGATTTTGAATTTCCTGGCTGCCGGTCAATAGTGATGTCACACACAGAGAGCGGGCGACGTCACCCTGTGAGACTAATCGCCGTATCGAGCGTTCTCAGAGAGGCAGCAATGGATCAGATCTGTGTATGCGCGTGCAGCTCCGACCCATCGCTCTGCGCAGGCGCTATGGAACTTGTGTACATAAACTGTGTGAGTCTGTAGTGCAGCGCACTTTGCAGCTGCTACACTACACAAGATGTATAAGAGCACAAACTGCGTAGAAAAGCGTCAGGGACTTCCAGGTTCGGGAGACGAAGAGGAGGAGCAGCGCGCGGAAAGGAAGGAAAGAGTAGGAGGAGCAATGTGCGGTGAGGGGGGAAAGAGGAGGAGCAGCGTGCAGCAAGGGGGAAAAGGAGGAGCGGCGCGTGGCAAGGGGGAAAGAGGAGGAGCAGCGTGTGGCGATGGGGGTAAGAGGAGGAGCATCGGGTGGCAAGGGGAAAAGGGGAGGAGCAGTGTACGGCAAGGGGGAAAGAGGGAGGAGCAGCATGCAGTGAGGGAGGAAAGAGGAGGAGCAGCACGTGGCAAAGGGGAAAGAGGAGGAGGAGCAGCGCGTGGGGAGGGGAGAAAGAGGAGCAGCAACATGTGGCGAGGGGGAAAGAGGAGGAGCAGGGCGCAGTGAGGAGGATAGAGGATGAGCAGCGTGCGGTGAGGGGGAAAGAGGAGGAGCAACATGTGGTGAGGGGGGAAGAGGAGGAGCAGGGCGCAGTGAGGGGGAAAGGGGAGGAGCAGTACGTGGCGAGGAGGGAAAGAGGAAGAGCAGCACACAGCGAGTGGACGAAAGAGGAGGAGCAGCCTCTGGCGAGGCAGAAAGAGGAGGAGCAGCATGTGGCGAGGGGGAAAGAGGAGGAGCAGGGCGCGGTGTGGGGGAAAGAGGAGGAGCAGCACGCGGTGAGGGAAAGAGTAAGAGCAGCACATGGCGAGGGGGAAAGAGGAGGAGCAGCGTGTGGCGAGGGAGGGGAGGAGGAGGAGAGCAGCAGCATGTGGCGAGGGGGGGAAAGAGGAGGAGCAGGGCACGGTGAGGGGGAAAGAGGAGGAGCAGTGTGCGGTGAGGGGGGAGAGGAAGAGCAGTGTGCGGCGAGGGGGGAAAGAGGAAGAGCAGCATGCAGCAAGGGGGGAAAAGAGGAAGAGCAATGTGCAGCAAGGGGGAAGGGGGAGGAGCAGCCTGTGGTGAGGGGGGGGGGAGAGAAGGAGCAGCACGTGGCGAGGGAGGAAAGAGGAGGAGCAGCGCGTGACGAGGGGGGAAAGAAGAGGAGCAGTGCTGTTGAGGGGGAAAGAGGAGGAGCAGTGCCTGTTGAGGGGGAAAGAGGAGGAGCAGTGCATGTTGAGGGGGAAAGAGGAGGAGCAGTGCCTGTTGAGGGGGGAAGAAGAAGGAGCAGTGCCTGTTGAGGGGGGAAAGAGGAGGAGCAGTGCATGTTGAGGGGGAAAGAGGAGGAGCAGTGCCTGTTGAGGGGGGAAAGAGGAGGAGCAGTGCCTGTTGAGGGGGGAAAGAGGAGGAGCAGTGCCTGTTGAGGGGGGGGAAAGAGGAGCAGTGCATGTTGAGGGGGAAAAGAGGAGGAGCAGTGCCTGTTGAGGGGGGAAGAGGAGGAGCAGTGCCTGTTGAGGGGGGAAAGAGGAGGAGCAGTGCATGTTGAGGGGGGAAAGAGGAGGAGCAGTGCATGTTGAGGGGGGAAAGAGGAGGAGCAGTGCATGTTGAGGGGGAAAGAGGAGGAGCAGTGCATGTTGAGGGGGGAAGAGGAGGAGCAGTGTATGTTGAGGGGGGAAAGAGGAGGAGCAGTGTATGTTGAGGGGGGAAAGAGGAGGAGCAGTGTATGTTGAGGGGGGAAAGGGTAGGAAAATCACCTAAAGAGAGAAAAAAATGAATGTTCAGAGGCGTCAGCAGGATCCGCCTGATTATTTAAGGGCAGGGAAGGTGGTTCTGTTTTCAGCACGGTGTTGCTTTAATTATCATGGTTGGGGGAGGGGCGCATGTATGAAAAATGTATAACAATAAATCTGTGTAACAAGTAACATAAGTTGTTTAGAAGCCGCATGAGCCGCCTCAGCGTAATTTATCGGCCAGCGAGCTCACCGGCTGGATCCCTAGACTTCCACCGATGGCAGACGGCGCGAAGGAATGAGTCACTGGCTGGCGAACGCGTCGTACGAGGAATATTCCGGCTGGAATCCACTTAAGAAGCACTTTTGGTGGAAGCAACTGTCATTTTTCATACTTATCGCCTTAATGAGGCGAATCCTCCCGGGATACTTTCCTTCAAAGGATTAACCTGAAAGTCTGCGCTCCCTAATGATTCCTGCGGTTTCCCGGCGCTCGCGTTATATTAATTCCACTTGACTGGAGCAGGAGAGGAGAAAGAATGTGTCTGACGCATGCGCGCGCCGGATGTGGGTACTGTGCCGGCATTGCGATCCACCTCGATGGCCTGTTTAAAAGGGGGGGGGGGAAACAAACGATATAGAGATAACGCAACACCAGAGGGGTTATTCAGAGACATTTTGCTGCTCTCTCATTCCCCGCACTTCACCGCAGGATCCCTGAAGTGCAGGGAACAGATCCTGAAATCTGCCGAAAAATCACTGAAAATCTGCTGGAAACCCAGCCGAAAAGCTGCCGATACGATCCGAAACATCGGATCAATCCGAAACGCCGCAGAAAACCCACCAAACGTACCCGACGATCTGCCGCAAACCTGCTGAACACTAGGGATGAGCCGAACACTCCCCGAGTTCGGTTCGAGCCCGAACCCGAACTTCCCATTTGTTCGGGACCGAACCCGAACTCGAACTCCATGCAAGTCAATGGGGTTGAAAATTAGTTTTTTTAGCGTGCCCTCCAAGAGGGCATATATGCTACATATTTGCCATAAAAGGTGTATGGGGGTCCAGGTAGTGCCCTGGGGGACAGGAAACAAGGACAAAAAGTTAAAAAAAAAACATTTTTAAAGGGACAGTGAGTTTTCCATGAAATAAGGGTTAAGAATAAAAACCAAAAATTCCTTCAAATATCGTGCCTAGGAGGTCCCCATAACCTGCCCGTGAAGTGGCGGATTTCTAGGCTGTATAGAAACACTTAAAAACCAATAAATGACGTTTCATATGACGGTAAATGCTTTTCCTTTAATCTATCCATAAACAACTGCTTGGAGCGGCAGCCTGTATGAAAAGACATTTTAGGACGCGCAGAAAAAGTTTAGTGTTTTTTTGGCTAAATTATTGTGAAACTTATGCAGGCTTTGGATGAAAGTAACAATAGGTGCTTTGGGCTTTTAGCGTCGGCAACAGTGCCGTCACACCGTAACCCCTCTGAGGATATGAATCTGATACAGGCGTCAGTGGCAGTGCACCCAGATATTGTGCCTTTAGTGCCAGGCATGCAAGTACTATCATACAGTAACCCCTCTGTGGTATTGTGGAAGAGTGCAGGGGTGGACCATGCGGTCCTATATTAAAAAGATATGAATCTGGTAATGGGCGTCAGTGCACCCAGATATTGTGCCTTTAATGCCAGGCCAGCAAGTATCTTCATACAGTAACCCCTCTGTGGTATTGTGGAAGAATGCAGGGGTGGACCATGTGGTCCTATATTGAAAAGTGGTTTTTTTAATCTGTTAATGGGCGACAGTGCACCCAGATATTGTGCCTTTGGTGTAAGACTGCCTGGGCAGCAAGTATCATCATACAGTAACCCCTCTGTGGTATGGTGGAAGACTGCAGGGGTGGACCATGTGGTCCTATATTGAAAAGTTTTTGATCTGGTAATGGGCGTCAGTGCACCCAGATATTGTGCCTGTAATGCCAGGCCAGCAAGTATCATCATACAGTAACCCAGGCCTCAAAATTTCCACTCGCCTGCTCGCATTGGCGAGTGGAAATTACATGAGGGCGAGTGGGAATGCAGAGGCAGGGCAGGATAAGGGGTTAGGTGGGGCAACTAGTGGTGAGTAACTCTTAAGGCCTGGCTAGTAGCTTGGGACTTGAAATTTTGAGCCCTGCAGTAACCCCTCTGTGGTATTGTGGAAGAATGCAGGGGTGGACCATGTGGTCCTATATTGAAAAGTTTTTGATCTGGTAATGGGCTTCAGTGCACCCAGATATTGTGCCTTTAATGCCAGGCCAGCAAGTATCATCATACAGTAACCCCTCTGTGGTATTGTGGAAGAGTGCAGGGGTGGACCATGTGGTCCTATATTGAAAAGTGTTTTTTTTATCTGTTAATGGGCGTCCGTGCACCCAGATATTGTGCCTTTAATGCCAGGCCAGCAAGTATCATCATACAGTAACCCCTCTGTGGTATTGTGGAAGAGTGCAGGGTTGGACCCTGCGGTTCAAAAAAATAAAATGATATAAATCTGGCACAGGCGTCAGTGCAGCCAAATATTGTGCCTTTCATGGCAGCAAGTGCCTTCACACCGTAACCCTTTTGTGGTATTGTGGAAGAGTTCAGTGCTGGAGGTTTTGTGAATGCAGAAGAGGACATCCCCTATCTATTCCATTACTTCAGCATCAGGGGATTGATAGCTGCTGATCCAGGACTGATTCATTTTTATAAATGTCAGCCGGTCTACAGAGTCGGTGGACAGACGCACTCTTTTGTCTGTGACAAAACCTCCAGCGGCACTGAACGTCCTTTCGGAAAGCACGCTAGATGAAGGGCAACCTAGTAGCTGCATAGCATATTGGCTAAGTTCTGGCCAGTGATCCAATCTCAACACCCAGCCAGTGGATCATCTGCTGGAAAGTTATCCAGGTCTGCCCTTGCCCCTAGGTAGTCCTGCACCATATGGTGAAGACGCTGGCAATGGGTGCCTACATTTGACGTCCTTGGGCGTCGTGGACTAAATTTTTTTTAAAAAGCATCAGTCAAGCGGCCCTGGCCTTCACCGCTATTCCTCTGATCACCCGCAGCCTCAGAAGCACGTGCGTCAGCACTTGGTAATCTACCAGTGCCTGGAAAGGTGTTACACAAGTGTCGCTTTAGAGCATCCTCAAGTTTTTTCATCCTGTGCTCCCTCTGTGCGGGCAGGATGAGCTCTGCAACTTTCCCCTTGTATCGTGGATCAAGAAGGGTTGCCAACCAGTAATGATCCCTCTCCTTGATAGCACGAATACTGGGGTCCTTTAGCAGACTTTGCATCAGTAGGGAGCCCATGCAGCATAGGTTGGAGATGGCATTAGCTTCCGAGTCTTCCTGGTCAATGAGGATGACCATATCGTGCACTTCCTCCTCCCAGCCACGCACAAGCCCTTCTGTTTCTGGGCACACAAAACCCTCCCTTGAGGAATCCCCACCTTCAATGCCCCCACTACTTAAATAGTCCTCCTCCTCCTCATCCTCCTCCTGTCTGATCTGAGTAGGACCCGCTGGAATGCTTTCTGCGGAAAGACTGGGGCCTTGAGAGCTAGGGAAGGCCTCCTCTTCCTCCCGCTGCTCTGCCTCTAGAGCCACATCTATAATTCCCCGGAGAGTGTGCTCCAGCAGGAACACTAAAGGAATTGTGTCACTGATGCATGCACTGTCCCTGCTGACCATCCTCGTTGCCTCCTCAAATGGTGACAGTACAGTGCATGCATCCTTGATCATCAGCCACTGCGGGGGGGGGGAAAAAACCCAAGTTGACCTGAACCTGTCCTTGTGCCATACTCACACAGGTACTCGTTGATTGTCCTCTGCTGCTTGTGCTGACGCTGCAGCATTGCTAATGTCGAGTTCCACCTGGTGGGCATGTCACAGATCAGACGGTTTGTGGGAAGGTGGAATTCTCTTTGAATTTCTGCCAGGCGAACGCTTGCTGGGAATGACCGTCTGAAGTGGCTGCAGACTTTTCTGGCCTGGATGAGAAGCTCTGGCAGCCCTGGGTACTTGGTTAGGAAACGCTGTACCACCAGATTTAGGACGTGTGCTAGGCATCGTACATGCGTCAATTTACCCTTGCGTAGGGCGGAGAGAAGGTTGCTGCCATTATCGCAGACGATCATTCCCAGCTCAAGCTGGCGTGGTGTTAACCATCTCTGCACCTGCCCCTGCAGAGCTGACAAAATTTCTGACCCGGTGTGGCTCCTGTCCCCTAAACAAACCAACTCAAGCACAGTATGGCATCTTTTTGCTTGAGCCATTGCGTAGACCCTGTCAGGCGTCGGTTTAACTGCCACTTTGCCAGAGACAGAGAAGGAGGAGGAGGAGGAGGAGGAGGAAGAGGTGGTGGTGGTGGAGCAGACAGACCTCATACAAGCAGCTTTCTGGAGGCGTGGTGGATGAATAAGCTCCAGCACAGAGCCCCGTCTTGGATCACTCCCAGCTGCAATTAGAGTTACCCAGTGTGCCGTGAAGGAAATGTAACGACCCTGTCCATGCTTGCTGGACCACGTGTCTAAAGTGACATGCACCTTGCTGCTGACTGCCTTTCCCAATGACTGGATAACATTGTCTTCCACGTGCTGGTATAGGGCTGGAATGGCCTTGCGTGAAAAGTAATGGCGTTTTGGAACCTGCCACTGTGGTACAGCACATTCAGCAAATTCACGGAAGGGAGCAGAGTCCACCAGCTGGAAAGGCAGCAGCTACAATGCGAGTAATTTTGCTAAGCTGGCATTTAGACGCTGTGCTTGGGGATGGTTGGGACTATATTTTTTTCTTTCGCTGCAGCAGCTGCGGCAACGTAATCTGACTGCGTAAATCTTCAGCTACTGGGATGATGTCACATTGTGAGGAAGGACCTGGTACATCCATTACTGTAGCATCATCCCTGTCGGTGGAGGTTGTAGGCAATGACATGGCAGGACATACAGTGTGGGTAGAGACAGATGAGGAGGAGGAGGACCTACGCAAAGTTTTGCGCCAACGGGATGTGTGGCACTTGTTCATATGTCGCCTCAAGCACGTGGTACCCAAGTGTCCGGTGTTTATCCCACGCTTCAGCCTCATCTGACATAGATTACAAATAGCAACAGTGGGGTCTGCTGCACATTTCTTAAAGAACACCCAGACAGCAGAGTTCCTGCATGTGTTCTTTGAGACAACAGCGCTCTGCACCGGAGCAGATCTGACATCTGATGCCTTGGACTGGCTAGTGCTACGGTTGGTCACAGAGGATGTTGTGCCTCGTGTTTGCTGTGCCTCCTCTTCCTCCCCCTCCTCCTCACTTGATTCCTCAGTTCGATCTGGCACCCAGGTGGAGTCAGTGACCTTATCATCAATGTCATATTCACCCCCTATCTCCTCGTCACTGGAGTCAACTTGGCAGTATGCTGCAGCTGCTGGGGCAACATGAGTGCCAGTTATTTGTGTGTCCTCACTGGCACCCCCTTCCTCTAGGTTGATTATACTCCCTTGCTCAACCTCAGAGATTGAATCAGAGCACTGTACTTGCTGCGCATCCTCAAGCAGCATGTCACTCTCATTGTAGTCAAACAATTCAGCTGACTCCTCCGTGTGTGATAGCGAGGCTACGGCAGGAGTAGCTGTGGACATGGAGGCTGCATTAGATGCTTTGGCAGCTGAGGTGGACTGTAAAGCACTAGAAGCCTGGCTGGCAGAGGACTCGGAGGATGAGGATGGCCTGGTTAGCCAATCCACCAAGTCCTCTGTATGTTGCTGCTGCTTAAGACGGCCAGCACCAGTTAGAAAGGACAAGCGTGCCCCTGCAGAGGATGCACCACGTCCACCACGACCAGAGACACAGCCTCCCGACACAGGGGCTGCTTGCCCTCTTATCTGTGGCTGGGAGCGTCTGCCTGTCCTTTTTGTTCCTTCAGACATGGTGAGTGATATATAGATTAATATTTACAGAACTCTGATTCAACTCTGGTATAAAGATTTAAAGAACTCTGGTATAACTCAGTGAGACACACTGATAGCTGCCAGCCAGTGACGAGACACAGATCACCTCAATTCACAAATGTTTTAAAGAAATTAGTGAGCCCCAAAAAAACTTGCTGGCTGTGTGACGAGACACAGAAGATCACCTCAATTCACAAATGTTTTAAATAAATTAGTTAGCCCCAAAATACTGCGTGGTACTGGATGTGTGACGAGACACAGATCACCTTAATTCACAAATGATTTAAAGAAATTAGTGAGCCCCAAAATACTGTGTGGTACTGGATGTGTGACGAGACACAGATCATCTTAATTCACAAATGTTTTAAATAAATTAGTGAGCCCCAAAATACTGCGTGGTACTGGATGTGTGACGAGACACATCTCACCTCAATTCCCAAATGTTTTTTAAAAATTTGTGACCCCCAAAATACTTGCTGGCAGTGACAAGACACAGATCACCTCAATTCACAAATGTTTTAAAGAAAGTTGTAAACCCCAAAAAAACTTGCTGGCACAGTGACAAGACACACATCACCTAAATTCCCTGATATTTGGTAGAATAGTTACATAGTTATATAGGCTGAAAAAAGACATGCGTCCATCGGGTTCAGCCTCTCCCACATAACCTACCGCTGTTGATCCAAAAGAAGGCAAAAAACCCAGTCTGAAATGCTCGCCAATATGCAACATACTGGGAAAAAATTCCTTCTTGACCCCAGAATGGCAGTCAGATTTCTCCTTGGATCAAGAAGCTTTTACCCACATTTTAAATATTATAACCCTTAATATTCTGTGTCTGCAGGAAGTCATCCAGTCGCTGTTTAAAAGTCTGTACAGACTCTGACCCAACCACCTCAACAGGCAGAGAATTCCACAGCTTTATTGTTCTCACCGTAAAATAACCCTTCCTATGCTTTAAGCTAAATTTTCTTTCTTCCAGTCTAAATGGATGACCTCTTGTCCTGTGTATAGTCCTGTTAATGAATAGGTTATCAGACAATGGTTGATAATGGCCCCGTATATATTTATATAAGGTTATCAGATCCCCTCTAAGGCGCCTTTTCTCTAAACTAAACAGGTTTAAGCTTGTTAGTCTTTCCTCATAACTTAACCCTTCCATTCCCCTTATTAATTTAGTTGCCCGTCTCTGCACTTTTTCTAGAGATATAATATCTTTTTTTAAGACCGGTGCCCAAAATCGCACGGCATATTCAAGGTGCGTCCTGACCATTGATTTATACAGAGGCAAAATTATGTTTTCATCCCGTGAGTGAACTCCCCTTTTAATGCATGCCAGTACTTTGCTGGCCTTGGCGGCTGCTGTTTGACATTGCACATTGTTACTTAGTTTGAAGTCTATGATTATTCCCAAATCCTTCTCCTGCTTGGATTTCCCTAACTCCGTACCATTTAGGGTATAAATTGCTTGTGTGTTCTTCACTCCAAAGTGCATAACTTTGCATTTATCTAGATTAAATTTCATCTGCCATTTAAGTGCCCAGTCCCCAAATCTATCTAAATCCCTCTGCAGCGAAGTAACATCCTGCTCACATTGTATTTCTTTTCCTAGCTTTGTGTCATCTGCAAACACTGATACATGACTTTCAATGCCTATCTCAAGGTCATTTATAAATAAATTGAATAGTTTTGGTCCTATAACAGACCCCTGAGGGACACCACTTACCACTGGTGTCCATCTTGAAAATGTACCCTTTATGACCACTCTCTGTACCCTATCTTTTAGCCAGTTTTCTATCCAAGAACAAGTATTTTCATCTAGACCATTTTTTCTTAATTTAAATAGTAACCTTTTGTGTGGAACTGTGTCGAAAGCTTTGGCAAAATCTAAGTAAATCACATCCACTGCGACCCCCTGATCTATACTTCTACTTACTTCCTCATAGAACGTAATTAGGTTAGTCTGACATGATCTGTGTTTCATGAAACCATGCTGATTTTTGCCAATTACATTATACCTCCCAATAAATTCCTGAATACTATCCCTTAGTCACCCCTCAAATACTTTCCCAGCCACAGATGTTAAGCTCACAGGTCTATAATTCCCAGGCACAAATTTTAAACCTTTCTTAAATATAGGGACCACGTCAGCTTTTCTCCAATCCTCTGGTACTATTCCTGAAATAAAAGAATCTTGAAAGATTAAGAACAGAGGTTTACATATTTCAACACATAGCTCTCTCAGTACTCGCGGGTGAATTCCATCTGGCCCTGGGGCTTTATTAACATTCACATTGTTTTATTTTCTGTAAAACCTTGTCCTGAGTCAACCAGTCACTTTGTATTAGTAAGTTTTTATTAATGAATTTCATGTCTCCTGTTATAGGTTTCTCTTTGATAAATACTGAAGAAAAATAATCATTTAAAATTTCTGCCTTATCCTGATCTTCAGTTAACAATAGCCCTGACTCAGATTTTAGTGAACCTACAATTTCACTCTTGGGTTTTTTAGAATTTATGTACCTAAAGAATCTTTTTGGGTTAGTCTTGCTCTCTTTGGCTATTTCTTTTTCATTATCTAGTTTAGCCCATCTAATCGCATTTTTACATGCTTTATTGGCTGCCCTATATGCTTTATAGGATGCCTCAGATTTATCAGATTTAAAAACTTTAAATGCCTTCTTTTTATTTTTCATTTCCTTAGTTACCTTCCTACTAAGCCACATTGGTTTCAGTCTGTTTCTTTTATATTTATTAACCAGTGGAATATATTGTGACGTGTACTTTTCTAGTGTTAGTTTAAAGATATTCCACTTATCCTCAGTGTTTTTCCCGTGAAAGAGTTTCTGCCAGTCAATGACATTGAGAGCTTCCTTTATTTTAATAAAGTTGGCCTTTTTAAAATTATATGTTTTAGCTGCCCCTTATGAATGTGTTTTTTTGAGTTTATTTCAAAAGTCACCATATTATGGTCGCTATTTCCCAACTGTTCCTTTACATTAATATTTGAGAAAAGATCCACATTATTTGTTATAACCAGGTCCAGACAGTTATCCTCTCTAGTTGGTGTTTCTACCAGTTGTGACATGAAGGTATCATTTAAAATGTTCAGGAACCGGATTCCCTTTGCTGAATTACTAGTCCCACTATCCCAATTAATGTCCGGGTAATTAAAATCTCCAATAATTAAAGTGCTACCATGATGTGCAGCCTTCCTAATTTGCTCTAACAGTTGTTCTTCCTCATCATTATCTATATTAGGTGGTTTATAGCATATAACATGAAAAACAAAAATTGGTGGTGTTGCGCTAAAGGAAAGTAATAAAACTTATGTATGGTCTATTTTGAAGGCATGCTATACTGCACAGCAAAAAAGAGAAAGAAAGTTCTATTTCTCAATAGTTCGTTCAATGGATATCCAGTCTCTGTTGTAGAAAGGATTTTCAGTGAAATCTTCCAAGACTTTGGAACGAATGACCACTTCTTTGGTGAATCTTCATTAAAAAGTATATATCTCGGAAAAAGAGAAACTCGATAGTGTTATACCGTTTATTAATGTGTATACAAATCTACTGACATAATATACGTACAGAAAAAAGAGGTAGTGGGTTTAGGATTTGATCTCACCCACTGCCAGATAAAACATCACGTCCCAATCAAGCCTCTATAGACAAAACCACCAGGAGCTCCCGGGCTGCTTCCAAGGTGGTCACTCAATACCAAAGGTGGGACCGCGATGATAAAGTGACGTAGTGCTGACGCGTTTCGCCCCGCCCACGGGACTTCATCAGAGCATACGTCACTATGCCATCATCCTCTCTAAATAGTGTCTTAACTTGACACACCTGGTGAAATTCTAATGAAATTCTCTGTAGCCACTCCCTATGGGAGATCCTACAAATGCTTCAGTATGTTTAAATATATTGCAAATGGAAGCACAAAAACAAATGTATTAAAAGATTGCCATATATAGGCGATCACAAACAGCCCTAAGAATAATCTTTAAGGCAAAAATTCATAACACCCATAAAACACTCTGTGTATGGATCAATGATTATTTTAAAAAACAATATTAAAAAAACAGCATTGAAAACGAACAGCATTAAAAAACGAACAGCATTTAAAAAACGAACAGCATTTAAAAAAAAAAAAAAAAAACGAACAGCATTAAAAAACGAACAGCACTAAACAACGAACATTAGAAAGAGTATAGATTCTTAATACTTCTAAGAACGCTCCAAAAAGGGGAGGGGAGGGATCTTAAGACATAAATACATAATTACAAGAGTAAAATGTAAAAAAGTAAAAAACATATGGACAAAAACATCCGTAAAATATTACATCATTCAAATACTATTAATAATAAAGTACAAACAGTAAAAATATACCGCATACAATGGAATACGTATAGCCATAATAGAGACACATAATAATACATGATGAAGGGCAGGAATCATAACTACCATAAAAATACAATTAGGTAAGGAAATTATATAGATCAAAATCAACATTGAGACCCAAAGGAGTGAAAGTTCTTAAATCGTATGCTGTCCTCATCTCTCCTGCCCCATTCTCTGAATGTTATTGCCTCCTCTCCAATATTTTCCTACCCTTTTAATGCCCAAAAACTTTAGACCTCTTGGGTCCGAATTATGTGTTTTATGGGTGTTATGAATTTTTGCCTTAAAGATTATTCTTAGGGCTGTTTGTGATCGCCTATATATGGCAATCTTTTAATACATTTGTTTTTGTGCTTCCATTTGCATATATTTAAACATACTGAAGCATTTGTAGGATCTCCCATAGGGAGTGGCTACAGAGAATTTCATTAGAATTTCACCAGGTGTGTCAAGTTAAGACACTATTTAGAGAGGATGATGGCATAGTGACGTATGCTCTGATGAAGTCCGTGGGCGGGGCGAAACGCGTCAGCACTACGTCACTTTATCATCGCGGTCCCACCTTTGGTATTGAGTGACCACCTTGGAAGCAGCCCGGGAGCTCCTGGTGGTTTTGTCTATAGAGGCTTGATTGGGACGTGATGTTTTATCTGGCAGTGGGTGAGATCAAATCCTAAACCCACTACCTCTTTTTTCTGTACGTATATTATGTCAGTAGATTTGTATACACATTAATAAACGGTATAACACTATCGAGTTTCTCTTTTTCCGAGATATATACTTTTTAATGAAGATTCACCAAAGAAGTGGTCATTCGTTCCAAAGTCTTGGAAGATTTCACTGAAAATCCTTTCTACAACAGAGACTGGATATCCATTGAACGAACATTGAGAAATAGAACTTTCTTTCTCTTTTTTGCTGTGCAGTATAGCATGCCTTCAAAATAGACCATACATAAGTTTTATTACTTTCCTTTAGCGCAACACCACCAATTTTTTGTTTTTCATGTTATATGCTTTCTGAATTTGGTGGATATCAGGGTGGTGTTTTTTTGCTGCTCATTGTTTTTGGGTGTTTCCACAGTATAAACCCTCTTTGCTGGTTTATAGCATATGCCAACCAATAGTTGACTTCCCTGTTTATTCCCCAACGAAATATTTACCCATAAGGATTCCACATTTCCCTCATCACTTTCCAGTTGTGTAATATTAGGCTTTAAATCCTGATTTACATATAAACACACTCCACCCCCTTTCTTATGTTTCCTATCCCTTCTAAACAATGTATAACCGTTTAAGTTTACAGCCCAGTCATGCGTTTTGTCCCACCACGTTTGTTATTCCAATTATGTCGTATTGCTTAGTGTATGCTATTACCTCTAGTTCCCCCATCTTGTTATTGAGGCTCCTTGCATTAGCGAGCATACATTTAATGTTGTCTCTACCCACACATGCTGAATGCGACTTTACATTACATGCCTCCACTGTTCTGACATTACCCATCCCCCGACTCCACCCCCCTTAGTCTGAACTGAAACCCTTCCGCTATCTGCTCTGTCTCCATTTTGTAAGATACTGTATCCCTGTGCTGCGGGACTTAGCTCTGTGAGCCCATGATTGGGCAAAATTTGCCCAATCAGGACTCTGAGCGGTGATTGGCATAGTGTTGAACCAGTCTTGCACCAGACCTGTGGTCAGGTGCAAGGCTGTAGCCAATTACGAGCTTCAGGCCAGTGGGAAAATGCATTGTGGTCCATTGTGGTCGAACATGCGGCGAACACCCGGAAATGTTCGGTGTTCGCGATCTACTCGAACAGGCTAGGTTTGGGTCGAACCCTGAACCGTCCGAACCCGAACCGCTCATCCCTACTGAACACATCCGAAAAAAAGACGACTATACGCTGAACACAGCGCCGACCAGCCGCTGGAAAAAGCCGTAAAACGGGGTAAAAAAAAACAAAAATCATTGATTGTGTCAAATTTGAAACGCTGTTTGAGAAAAAAAAGAACGAAAATGTCTGGAATTGACATATAAAATCCAATGAATGATAATAAAAAGGTCTGTTACAGAAAAAAAAAAAACAATATTTAAAAAAAAAACTGGAAAAAATAATTTTGCCGACAACATTCCAAAAAGTGCCTAAAAAAATCCAGCATAAATGAATAAATAGAGAGACTTTTTGCTGTAGATTAAAATAAGTTTGACTCTCTCTGAATAACCCTGTGTTAAACAATCAAGTTTCCCCTCTCCCTGTTCCTGCTCTGATGGCGCGCCTGTGCTTAGTCTGGTTTAGAATTCTTCGTATTTTCTGTTATTTTTTTGTAGTGTCCTTGTTGTTTTGATATTATTCCTGGTATATTATGTGAATTCCATCGTCTTTATGGTCCACGTTTTCTCGTTCATTCCTTTGGTGCTGCTTCAGTCTCTGCTTGTGTCGCTCTGCTCTATACATTATCGTTTGATTTTATATGTCAATGCCTTACGCTGTACCTATCTGTCACTGTTGTCATTTTGGATTTCCTTTGCTTCGTCTTTTGTTTTTTCTTTTGTATAACTGAAAATAATTGTGAAAAATAAATAGAGTTTCCTTCATTTGCTCTTAAATAACTGTAGATCCTGCTGACAGCCTCTGCCTAATTATTTTCCTCCCTCCTCCTCTTCGGCTCAGCGTCTCCCAAACCCAGAGGTCCCTGAAGCTTTTCTGCGCAGTTTGTCCTCCTATAAAACCAGGGCCGGCGCTCCCACTAGGCAAGCTAGGCAAATGTCTAGGGCGCACTGCCACCTAGGGACGTAGTCGGCCCCAACCCGGATTCCATTATTGCATCCATTCCCCATTGTGCAGCTTGTGTAGCCGGCAGAGGCAGCTTGCAAAGCAGACATTGTTGGCTCAGGGACCCCTGCTAGCGAAGCAAAAGGTGGGCGTCTTATGGTTAGGCGCCACCAGATGACCTGCGGGCTCCACTAGAGGCAGATCAAAGAAAAAAAGAGGCAGGAGAAAGAAAGAAAGACGTGAAATAGAGAAAGATAAAAAAGAGGCACTGAAGAAAGAAAGAAAAAAGAGGCAGGAGAAAGAAAGAAAGACGTGAAATAGAGAAAGATAAAAAAGAGGCACTGAAGAAAGAAAGAAAAAAGAGGCAGAGGAAAGAAAGAAAAGGTGAAAGAAAGAGGCACAGAAAAAGAAAGAGGTGAAAGAGAAAAGAAAGAGGCAGGAGAAAGAAAGAAAAGTTGAAAGAGGCACAGAAGAAAGAAAAGAGAGAAAGAGACAGAGGAAAGACAGAGGCAGAAGGAAGAAAGAGGCGAAAGAGGCAGTGGAAGGAAAGAAAGAGGAGAAAGAAAGAGGCAGAGGAAAGAAAGAAAAGGTGAAAGAAAGAGGCACAGAAAAAGAAAGAGGCCAAAGAAAGAAAGAGAAAAAGAAAGAAAGAGGCAGAGGAAAGAAAGAAAGAGGCGAAAGAAAGGAAGAGAAAAAGAAAGAAAGAGAAAGAAAGAGGCGAAAAAAGAAAGAAAGAGAGAGAAAAAGAAAGAAAGAGAAAGAAAGAGGCAGAAGAAAGGAAAGGTGAAAAGAAAGAGGCACATAGGGTAGAGGAAAGAAAGAAAGAGGCACGGACCGATCCAAGGCCCGACTAGTGGAGGGGTAAGAAGGGCATTGAATGACCATATGTGACCCCCGTGCACCGTGTATGTGTCCCCCCGCGTGCACAGTGTGTGTGTGTGTGTTCCCACCCCCCCCCATTTCAACAGTTAACATTTTTTCTGGGGGGGGGGGTGGAAGTAGCTGGTCTTGCCTAGGGCGCAAAATATTTTAGCACCGGCCCTGATAACTTAGTGTAGTGTAAGAGCCGCACATTGCGCAGCGCTACGGGACTCACACACTTTACTTACACAAGTTCCGTAGCGCCTGCGCAGAGCGATGGATGGGAGCTGCACGCGCATGCACAGATCTGATCCATCACTGCCTCTCTGAGAACGCTCGCTACGATTGGTCTCACAGGGCAACGTCGCTCGCTCTCTGTGTGTGACATCACTAGTGACTGGTCTGCTGACCGACTGCCGGGAAATTCAAAATCCTGACTGCTGGGAGGGTTGGAGTAAACTCCTTTGCTTCACCCTGTGATTTCATCACATGGGGGGAGGGGCGAGGCGGGGCACTCCTCACATTCTGACCACTTTAAACCTGTAGGAGAGCGGCCCTTTAATATTATTATTATTATATAAAACGCTTTTTTCTGAGTCCGTCTTTGTAGTATATTTTCATATTTCTGTATCTCTGTATAAGGTGCATATAAAAAAAGTGAAATACTAAAAGCATGGAAATCCCTCATTATTATTCCTGCCCCCCCCCCCACGCTCGTGTTCAGCAGCCTCTGAGTTTATAATCTGGTTTTTCCTGACGTGCACGAGGTTATAATGTTACAGCGGCGCGGTCGGAATCAAAGCGCAGAGCAGTGGCTCAGTTTAATTCGCCGCGGTTATATAGGTATTCCTCAAGCCATAAAAATGTAAATGAAGAAACACGTTGCGCCCCCCCCCCGGCCTGATCTACCCATGCTATATAGTGCTATTGCTCGCTGGAACATTTCTTTAAATTTTACATATATTAAAAACCAAAAGATGTGAAAGAATTATATATTTAAAGAAATTTTTTTTTTTATAGAAAAGATACACTAACAGGGTTATTCAGAGAGATCCGAATTGTGGCCGAAATGTAACCGAACAGTGAGATTCAGGGTTCGGTTACCTTTCCTGGCCATTCGGCTATTCAAAGAGCAGGTAGTTCGCCAAATCGTGGAAAATTGCCTACACATACGGTGCCTGTTCAGTGCCTGTTCGAGGGCAGTGAAATACGGTGCCTCCTCGGCGGCAGTGGAATACAGTGCCCGTTCGGCGGCAGTGAAATATGGTGCCTGTTCGAGGGCAGTGAAATACGGTGCCTGTTCGGCAGCAGTGAAATACGGTGCCTGTTCGAGGGCAGTGAAATACGGTGCCTGTTCGGCGGCAGTGAAATACGGTGCCTGTTCGAGGGCAGTGAAATACGGTGCCTGTTCGGCGGCAGTGAAATACGGTGCCTGTTCGAGGGCAGTGAAATACGGTGCCTGTTCGGCAGCAGTGAAATACGGTGCATGTTCGACAGCAGTGAAATCTCCCATAGAGAAGCAATGGTTAATCTATTCACAGAGAAATGTCAGTGAAATGCCCTGATGTTCAGTGGTTTCATTCGGCAGGTTTAATCAGACGAATCCCATAGGTTTCAATGTTAAAAATATTCCCGTTTTAATCCAATATCTAATAAACCGTTTATTATTTTAATCTGCAGCAAAAAGTCTCTTTATTTATTTATTATTTGGGATTTTTTTTTTAGGAATTTCTGAGCTTTTTTCAGCAAAATCACTTTTTTTTTCTTTTTTTTTTCATTTTTCTGTAACAGAACTTTTTATTATCATTCATAGGATTTTATATGTAAATTCCAGACATTTTCGTTCAGTAGTTCTTTTGCAAACAGTGTTTCAAATTTGACACTTTCAATCATATTGTTTTTTGTTTTATTTTTGGTGAACTGCCTGCCTGCTTTCTGAATCACCGAATGGCCCCAAAATGTCACCGTGTGGGGAAACTCACTGTTTGGTGCAATTTCGGGGCCAGATCGGATCTCTCTGAATAACCCCTTAAGTATTATGTGGAGGGATGCAGAGATCGCACGGATAATGGCTGGGCACTGGAAAAGTCGGAGGTAAACTGGGGGCTTATTCACTAAATAATGCGCAAGTTACAAAACAATCACAAAATGCACAGAGAATACATCACCATGTACATAAATGCTAGGAATCCAGCAGCGCAGCATACTGGGGGGAAATTCCCAGATTCCCCTAATGCCTACGTGGGAATCTTAAATATATAGGGTTATTCAAAGAGATCCGAATTGCTTGAGAAAGGTAACAGAACAGTGAAAATCAGCGTTCGGTTACCTTTCCTGGCCATTCGGTTATCCAGAGAGCAGGCAATGCACCAAATCCTGTCGAATTGCCTACACATACGGTGCCTGTTCGGTGCCTGTTCGAGGGCAGTGAATCCCCATAGAGAAGCAATGCTTCGGCTATTCAGAGAACACAAACCAGCAGTGAAAGGTTCCCCTAATGCCCTGCCATTCGGTGGTTTCATTCGACAGGTTTATTCATGCGAATCCCATAGGCTTCAATGTTAAAAATATTCCCGTTTTAATTCAATATCTAATAAACCGTTCATTATAAAATTCTGCAGCAAAAAGTCTCTTTATTTATAGATTTTTTAGGATACTTTAATAAGCATTTTTCTGGATTTTTCTTTTTTTTTAAAAGTCCGATTTTTTTTAAATTTATTTTTTTAAGTTTACTTCTTTTTTCTGTATCAGCCCTTTTTATTATCATTCATTGGATTTTATATGTAAATTTCAGACATTTTTGCTCAGTAGTTTCTTTGCAAACAGTGTTTTACTTTTCAATCATTCAAGCAAACTGTTTTCCTAATTTATTCACTGCCTCTTCTGCGGTGTCGGCTTTTTCCGGCGGCTTCGCTGCGTGTGATCGGCTCCTGCTCGGGGTGGTTTTCGGCGGGTTAATCCAGATGTTTTTGCGTGTTTTCGGCGTGCATTCGCTGGGTTTTGCGGTTAGTTTTCGTCAGGTTTGCGGCAGCTTTTCCCTGCAATTCGGGGACCCTGTGCTGTTTGCTGAATACACCGCAGGGTCACCGAAATGGGATCGGCAAAAGGAACCGAATTGAAGAGAACGAAAAGTCACCGAACGTGCAGTGACTTTTCGAATCTCTTTGAATAACCCTGATAATGAAGACTCGGAGGCGATTATGATTCTCTACTCTGATTTATCATCCAGGCAGCAACGAGGAGTCATACATACAGGAATCAATGAGGCAACTGAAACAAAAAAAATATGTGACATAGCAGCAGGTGACCGAGATGTAATGAAAACAGGACACAACAATAACAGATCCGGCAACAGGAACAAATGTCTGATTTAATCTATGATGATATTATATAAAAGCTGCAAATTCTCCAACAACGAATAAGAAATAAAGAAAAAACACAGAACCCGGAATCCCTGAAGCCTTTCTGTGCAGTTTGTGTAGTGTAGGAGTCGCACATTGTGCAGCGCTACGGGACTCACACACTTTACGTACACAAGTTCCGTAGCGCCTGCGCAGAGCGATGGGTCGGAGCTGCACGCGCATGCACAGATCTGATCCATCACTGCCTCGCTGGGAACGCTCGCTGCAGCGATTGGTCTCACAGGGTGACGTCACCCGCTCTCTGTGTGTGACATCACTAGTGACCGATCTGGTGACCGTCAGCCGGGAAATTCAAACTCCCGGCTGTTGGTGACAGTGGGTGGGGGAAACTCCTCCACTTCACTCTGCGATTTCGCCAGATTGGAAGAGTCGGGGGGGGGGGGACTTCTGAGATCCTGATCACTTTATAACTATATGGTCAGGATGAGTAGAGCGTCCCTTTTCAGCAGCTGTGGATCACTGCCCCAGACACGTGATGATTAATCCAGTATTTGGAAATCACCCAGACGGTGGGTATCAGGGGACATATCACAGCTCTCTGTGTGTCTGTTCCCTCTAAGAACATTTTCTTTTTAATTAACTTTCTTTTGACACCCCTCAGCACCGGAAAGCTGGAGCTTGCAACGCGTGTGCCATCTTATTAACTGTTTCATTGCTGGGCAGCTCACCGTAAAAATATTCTAAGAGGGAACACAGGATTTCTGATATCCTATATGAGGGGGTAAATAAACCCTATATTTACAAGAAATACCATTCCCATCATCCTCAATCCTTTAAGGATGATAGAGGAAACATTCTTTGGTTTTATAATTCGATATACTGTATATATCCATTTGGCTGTCAATCTCAATTCAGATGTTTCTGAACCACAAATCCCACGATTCTCTGTCCATCTATCTCATTGGAAGAATTCTGGGAGTTGTAGGCCTCAATGTCTGGGTGTGCCGCCCGCGTGATTGACAGTCCTGGTTTTGAGGATAATGTAGGTTCTATTTGTTTCTGAGGATGTCTGAGTGTATCAGTTACTTTCTGATGGCCTGCTGTTGTCGGCGTGCAACGGCTGATGGGAGTTGTAGTCTTGCATTGTCCCAGGTCTATGATATATTGATCACTTTCTGGGTTGCGTTCTCCTCTGAGACCGTTGAGCCGGCTCCGTCCTGTAATGTTTCTGCCAGGTTAAAGCTTTAAGCTGATTGTTTGGTTTTTTTCTGGTTTTTTTTTCCATTTCATGGTATTTTTTCACTTTTTTTTTTTTCAGCCGCCTTTGCCATGTGATTACTTTCTGCACAGGATCAAGTCAGAGGGAATTGAATGTTATTATTGAGGGAATTGAAGAGTTCTCAAGAAAGCGTAAATTACTGGAAATCAGGAATAAAACCGTAAATTACTGGAAATCAGGAATAAAACCTTGTTACGAGGCGACATTTCAATTATATCTCAAGAATAGCAGGATCAGATGTGAGGGCCGCGAGGATCAGATGCGAGGGCCACGCCGGGCGGCCATAATTAATCTGGCAAGGCGGCATTATTAGTATTTATATCTCCGAAGTCACTCATTCAATTTCACCCAGGGAACTAGCTCACTCACACTGAGCCCGTGAGATTCTGCTCACTCACACCGAGCCCATGAGATTCTGCTCACTCACACTGAGCCCGTGAGATTCTGCTCACTCACACCGAGCCCATGAGATTCTGCTCACTCACACCGAGCCCATGAGATTCTGCTCACTCACACCGAGCCCATGAGATTCTGCTCACTCACACCGAGCCCATGAGATTCTGCTCACTCACACCGAGCCCATGAGATTCTGCTCACTCACACCGAGCCCATGAGATTCTGCTCACTCACACCGAGCCCGTGAGATTCTGCTCACTCACACCGAGCCCATGAGATTCCGCTCACTCACACCGAGCCCATGAGATTCTGCTCACTCACACCGAGCCCATGAGATTCTGCTCACTCACACCGAGCCCATGAGATTCTGCTCACTCACACCGAGCCCATGAGATTCTGCTCACTCACACCGAGCCCATGAGATTCTGCTCACTCACACCGAGCCCATGAGATTCGCTCACTCACACCGAGCCCATGAGATTCCGCTCACTCACACGGAGCCCATGAGATTCTGCTCACTCACACCGAGCCCATGAGATTCTGCTCACTCACACCGAGCCCATGAGATTCCGCTCACTCACACCGAGCCCATGAGATTCCGCTCACTCACACCGAGCCATGAGATTCCGCTCACTCACACCGAGCCCATGAGATTCTGCTCACTCACACCGAGCCCATGAGATTCTGCTCACTCACACCGAGCCCATGAGATTCTGCTCACTCACACCGAGCCCATGAGATTCTGCTCACTCACACCGAGCCCATGAGATTCTGCTCACTCACACCGAGCCCATGAGATTCTGCTCACTCACACCGAGCCCATGAGATTCTGCTCACTCACACCGAGCCCATGAGATTCTGCTCACTCACACCGAGCCCATGAGATTCTGCTCACTCACACCGAGCCCATGAGATTCCGCTCTCTCACACCGAGCCCATGAGATTCTGCTCACTCACACCGAGCCCATGAGATTCTGCTCACTCACACCGAGCCCATGAGATTCTGCTCACTCACACCGAGCCCATGAGATTCCGCTCACTCACACCGAGCCCATGAGATTCCGCTCACTCACACCGAGCCCATGAGATTCTGCTCACTCACACCGAGCCCATGAGATTCTGCTCACTCACACCGAGCCCATGAGATTCTGCTGCTCACTCACACAGCGAGACCCATGAGATTCTGCTCACTCACACTGAGCCCATGAGATTCTGCTCACTCACACCGAGCCCATGAGATTCTGCTCACTCACCCTGAGAATCTGCCCTTTCACACTGTGACCCTGAGAATCCGCTCATTCACAGCAGCCCCGTGGGGGTTTTGGAGCCCTGCGGAGCTGCTGACCTTGGTGCTGAATAGGTTTCAGCACCAAGGACAGGGCGATTCATTCATTTCACATTCCGAAATAACTAATAAAATGAAAATAACTAATACAAACAAATTAACGAATCGATCCAAAATACGAATCAAGGTACCATAACGAAGGCACCAAAACAAATTAAAAAATTTAACTAATTTATCCGAAACTAAACAAATGTTTTCGTTGTGCACATGGCTACTATTCACCTGAGAATCTGCCCTTTCGCCTTGAGATTTTGCTTATTCACCCCAAGACCCTGAGAGTCTGTCTATTCACATGTGAATCTTCCTGGTACCCTTTAAACGCTTGTTAAAAAAATAAATCAAACAAATCAGTTTTCCTATTCATATTTACCACAGCATGAATCTCAAAAAACCTCTGTCATTTTCTTCTCATATAATCAACAATGATGCAAGACGCTGCACTTACGCCATAGCGGAGGCAACTGAAGCCAGTCACACAATGTGGTGCTTTTCAGTATATCTAACTTGTAGGGATGTGCGTTTCGGGTTTCAGAATTTCGGGATTTTCACGAAATTTCCCGATTCGTGTTTTCGGATGCGGCCGAATTTCCGAAAATTTTTAGATCCGAAAATGTCAGATCCGAAAAGTTTTCCGAGCCGAAACGAAATATTTTCGGAATTTTCGAATGGACTTGAAATGTGTCAAATCGAAATTTATTGCTTTGAAACGAGGAGAACAGACTCCGAAAAAACGAAAATTTCCGAACTTACGAAAAGTCGATACAAAAAAACGAGCAAAGTGACATGAAAATACGAAAAATGGTCGATATTCCGAAAAAAAAATGTACATGAAAAACGAGTCGAGCCGAACCGAATCGAAACAGAAATCGGTCGAAACGAGCCGAATCGAAACGTTTAAAAATCCGAAAAATCGAACCGAATCGAACCGAAAAAAAAATCGGTGCACAAGCCTACTAACTTGTCTTTGTTCAGTCAGATCTTTTTATTAAAACTCAAACAAATTTATAACAAATGAGAGTGTTCCACACAACATAGTTCATTTCTGCCTCAAACAAGAATATGATGTAACAGCCAATCAGAATACAGATATATTACCACGTCAGAGTTGAGCCACATGGTCAACAATTCAATGTTTCATGAACCCAGGACATACTTGAAAACGAGAGAAATCTCAATGTATCCTTCCTGGTAAAATACTTTATAAATAAATAAACAAACCCCACAAGCACTTCTTATTAGCATATATGGTTCACATTTAAACATTCCTGAGCCCAGAATCATGTGCCATAGGAAGGGAAGGGGGAAGGGAAACTTATCTAAACAAGCAGCGGTCTGTACAAGAAAGCATTTCAAACTAAAGGGGGCATATTATCTAAATGAAGCTTTCATATATAGGAAATTAAAAGCTACTTATTTCTTTTCAACGCTGAGTATTAGATGTCATTTGAGTATTAGTAAACACACGGCTGTATTAAGCAGACTTAGAATTCCTCTCTACCTTTACTTGTCAGCCATTCTGATCGAGCGAGACCCCCAGGGGACAAAAAAAAAGTTATGGCACTGGCTAAACTCTCTGGTCTCTTTAATCCTCAGTGAATCTGGGCACCTGGTCTGGCACATAATGAACTTTATGTCCTGCCTGCCAGCTAATGATCAAACTATACTGTCTCAAAAAAGCAGCATCCTGCCCCAGGCACTTAGGCTAGGGTCAGACTGAGGCAGTGCGAACGCGCGTTCTGGCGCACATAATCACGGCCGCACTAGCAGCAGATGACAGGCAATGACGGCCAATATACGAAGTACGGTCGCACAAAAGTCCGGCCGCGCAACGCAAGTGGAAAATGAACGCATTTTTTCGAGAACGTTAAACCGCTGGTACTGACGTACAGAGTGCGCTGCGGCCGCATAGCAGCGTGTGTGCGTGATTAGGAGATGTCAGACGCTGCTAGTGTGCGGCCAACATAACGTTCAAACAGCCGGATTTCCCTAGACTTCTTTTCACCCCATCGTCATGAAATACGTCCAGAATTGCGCATCGTCTGACCACTTAAGCGTATTCCGTGAAAAAATGCGTGCGCACGCATCCACGTACATTTTGACGGTGGCCGCAGAAAATGCGCTCATCTGTCCCTAGCCTTATTCCGCAGCTGAAGGAGCTGCAAACTTCCTTATAACCCAGCTCACAGTTGTTTTTGAACTACAATTCCCATGATCTCTGGCTACCTGTTGCATTGAAAGAATTCTGGGAATTGTAGGCATCAACATCTGGGGAGCCGGAGTTTGAGATCCCTGATCTGTTTAGTGAACAACTCGTCATGTGAATCCATAAATAAAAGCAGATTTATTCTTCAAAGGCACAAAATGCGAAACCATTCCAAAACACACCGTCACCCGCCAAACCGACACATGCCAAACCGTCACCCGCCAAACCGACACATGCCAAACCATCACACGCCAAACTGACACATGACAAACCGACACACGCCAACCGTCACACGCCAAACCGTCACACGCCAAACCGACACATGCCAAACCGTCACACGCCAAACCGACACACGCCAAAGCGGCACATGCCAAACCGACACATGCCAAACCGTCACTTGCCAAACCGACACACGCCAAAGCGGCACATGCCAAACCGACACATGCCAAACCGACACATGCCAAACCGACACATGCCAAACCGACACATGCCAAACCATCACACGCCAAACCATCCCACAACAAATGTCACACACCAAACTTTCACACACCAAACCATGCCACAACAAATTGTCACACGCCAAACCGTCACACACCAAACCATCCCACAACCAACCGTCACACGCCAAACTGTAACATGCAAAACCATCCCACAACAAATGTCACGTGCCAAACTGTCACACGCCAAACCGTCACACAACACCCCGTCACACACCAAACCGTCACACGCCAAACCGTCACACCGTCACACACCAGACCATCACACACGCCAAACCATCACCCACCATACCATTTCACAACACACCTTCACAAACCAAACCGTCACACGCGAGACCACCACAAGTCAAACGTCACAAGCCAGTCCATCCCACAACAAACCGTCACATGCCAGATCATCACACACCAAACTGTCACACGCCAAACCATCCCACAACAAACAGTCATACGTCAAACTGACACACACCAAACCGACACACGCCAAACCGTCACACGCCAAACAGACACATGCCAAATGTCACACACCAAACCATCCCACAACAAATTGTCACACGCCAAAACGTCACTCACCAAACCATCCCACAACCAACCGTCACACGCCAACCCATCACACGCCAAACCGACACATGCCAAACCATCCCACAACAAACCGCACATACCAGAACATCCCACGACAAATTGTCACACGCCAGATCTTCACACACCAAACTGTCACACACCAAACCATCCCACAACAAACCGTCACACATCAGAACACATGGCAGGTGTTTGCCACCTGGGACTCATCATGTGGTCTGTGTGTACACTAGATATACCCAATACCACTGTGAACCTCCTGCCACAGCCAGTACCACAGACATAATACGCACAGGTGCGGCCAGTTCCAGTCCTGCTGAGGCCGGTCCCAGCCAGCGCGCATGCAGTGGGTTTTGTATCTCTCTGTGTATCCAGATAATCCTTGTTGTACACTTTGTAATCGCATTGTTGCAGCGCGGTGAGGACGCTGGTGCTGATGGCTCTGGGAAATGTCCTTATCGGATTGTTCTCTGCTTCAGGCCTAGGAGTGAAAAGCGTTTCAACACGGACAATCCATCCATCAGATGCTGAGACGGTCGCCGTGGCAACACGATGTGTTCTCTCTCACTTGTTGCTTCCTAATTCTGTCCACAGACCTTCCTGTGCGCAAACATTTGGCTGCAGAAAGAGTCAGACCACCCCGGCCTCCGGTTACATAATGCGTTATATGAATATATATGTATTATTTCACGCCTCAGAAATACCTGGCGCCGGCCCTTTAAAACAAAACGGGGGGGGGGGGGTCGGCATCTCTCCAGGATGTTTCTTTTGCTAAACTGATGTTTTAATTTCCAGTGAATCTCCATAAAACTAAACAAAACGCAGCGAAGAGCAACACAAACACCAAGCTGAAGTCATGGCGTCCCCCGGTATGCGCCGAGGACGGTTATTATGTTTCCTTATGTGAAGCAGAACATACAAACACGGAGTCATCACACCCATAAAACGCTCCCCTCTGTCCCATAGACATGGGAAATCAAGAGGTTTACAAGGATGCTTTTTTTCTTTTAGACGACTTGCAGCTGCAATGTAATGCGCAATATAAACCGCGTAATAAACAGGTTCATTGTGAGAGGCAGCGGCGAGAAGCAACGCTCAGAGACTGTGCAGAAACAGATCGTGAGGACCCGGGCACCGTCCATCTCTCGTTTCTGGTGTCCCAGGTTTAGGTATTTTTTTATGTTTCCTGTTTTACTCCCTCAGTTTATTTTGCAAATACAGGAAATAACACATCGATCACCGCGTGATGGACAAACGCACGGCCAAAACATTCTGTTTGGCAAATTTCAGAATCCTGACATTTCAGATTCTGAAGCAATTTGGAAACTGCCGTGTGAATGTGAAACCTAATTAGGCTGGGTACTGTTAAATTAAACATTACGTAACATTCCTAAATGAGTCAGGACAATGGTAATCGGGATGATAACAGATTACAGTCATCAGATTTAAAAACTATTAAAAGATAAACGGATATCAACACATTCCTGAGACAAGGGCAGGCTGGGTGGTTAATCCTCTCAGCAAGATAACAAGATACACATGAAGCAGACAATAGACAGCTAGACAATAGCATTCTTGCATAACCACAGATTACACTGACATTCTGCACACAATAGAAGCCTGCACCCTTCCAATATGCATCCATTTCCATGCAGCCCAAATCCAAAGTGACTTACATCACAATCCCCCTGTCTTTGGTGCTGCTGAAATATGTTTCAGCACCAAGGACGGTAGCTCTGGGGGCTCCGGAGCCCTGCAGAGCTGCTGTCCTTGGTGCTCAAATATATTCGGCAACAAGGACAGCCCTCGCCGAACAAAGCCAGACTGAAGGAAAGAAATAAAACTCTGTGTTCGCCAAAGAAAAAAAACCTCTTTGTTTTAAAATAATTAGGAATCAAAAAAATTCATCAAAAAATACAAAAAACCTCACAAACCGCTCATCTATAAATAAAAAGGCTTTTTACTGCAAGACGTCAACCAGTAGACGTAACTGAATATTTGGGTGACTGCCAGGGCTTTTGTTCCAGCACGTACCGGCAGGGCAGATGCTCCTCCGCTAGGATGCAGAGGACGTCTGCAGCCCATGGTAGAAGATCTGCTGATCGGCAACAGGCTGTGACTTCTCCCACAGGTAGCAGACATCTTGGATGTCAGGTCCACCTGTGGGACCTATCCCCGCCCACATAGGTGTGATGACATCAGATGTGGGAGTTCCCCTCCCGCCGGGCAGAGAATGCCCTATTCCCTATGGAGGAGAGGTCCGAAGGGCCCCTGTATCTCTGGACCCGTAGAAGCTAAGAGCATGATCTTTCCAATGATACCAAACATTACCAGGGTTCATGTAACAATAAAAAAATAAATATGAAATCACTTTTTTCTTTCTAATTTCATTTTATTTTCCTAATGCAGCACTATTCAATTATATAGTGAACAATGATGGTGCACTATGGAGTTCTGTGATACACTCATACACACCACACATTGCTGTGAGTTTTATTGCTGTGCAGCTCTGTGATACACTCATACACACCGCACATTAATGTTAGTTTAATTGCAGTGGAGCTCTTTGATACACTCATACACACCGCACATTACTGTGAGTTTTATTTCTGTGGAAGTCTATGATATGCTCATACACACCTCAAATTAGTGTGCATTTTATTGCTGTGGAGCTCCGCGATAAGCATGGGTGTGGCCACTCAGAGTCAGGACTCAGCGGCAGCACTCAGACTCAGCAGCAGCACTCACTCAGTAGCAGCACTCACTCAGCAGCATCAGATTCAGCAGAAACACTCAAACTCAGCAGTAACACTCAAACTCAGCAGCAGCACTTAATCAAACTCAGCAGCAGCACTCAAACTCAGAAGTAGCATCAGACTCAGCAGCAGCACTCGATCAAACTCAGCAGCAGCATTCTGTCAGACTAAGCAGCAGACTCAAACTCAGCAGCAGCAGCAGCATCACTCACTCAGCAGCATCACTCCCTCAGCAGCAGCACTCACTCAGACTAAGAAGCAGCATTCAATCAAACTCAGCAGCAGCACTCAAACTCAGCAGCATCACTTAATCAAACTCAGCAGCAGCGCTCTGTCAGACCAAGCAGCAGACTCAAACTCAGCAGCATCAGACTCAGCAGCAGAATCACTCACTCAGCAACAGCACTCACTCAAGACTAAGAAGCAGCACTCAATCAATCTCACCAGCAGCACTCAATTTAACTCAGCAGCAGCACTCAATTTAACTCAGCAGCAGCACTCAATTTAACTCAGCAGCAGCACTCAATGCTGTGCAAGAGTAGCAGTTAGCAACTATATACCAAGATACACAAAATTAGCAGACAATATGCAGTGGAAGCCTTCCTCAGCAACCTAATAATAACTTTGATGTTTTCATATTATTGTATTTATTATCAAAAGATTGGCTTCTTTTTCTATTTTCGAATCTTTAGGTGACCTCATCACTTATACAGTCTCATAGACTATAGACTCATAAGAGGTAGCCCTTACCTTACAAATGTCTGCCCACCCCTCGGTTAATGTGTGGCAGAATTTTTGATGAGCTCCCACACATTTTTTACATATGTTTATAATGGTGGAACAGCACAGGACGTGATACATTGTGGCAGAGCGCTGCGAATGTGCAGTACAGAGTTATTGGGATGTTTGTCATCCTGTCTGTCTGTCCTGCAGTTTGCCTTTGAGAATATGTTGTGGAAGGAATCTGTGTATAAACACCACCGATTGTCAACTGACAGTTAACTTTACATCCCAATGACAGACGATGATCGATGAACTGCCGTCTTCACACAATAAAGCGACTGGGAAAACACAGCGGACCTGCCTAGTGAAACGCGTCAGCCCGACACTGGTAAAGCACAGTCTGTCATAAGAATGAGCATGTGTCAGAAACATTCTCTGCAGAGCAAAGAGAAAGAAGATTGAGTTAACATGTAACATGCTGGAGAGAACAGAACTCCAATGCCTTGTCTTGCTGCATCGGGGGCGGGGGGGGGGGGGTCACAGAGTTCGATCAAACAATATTACTATACAGGGGTCCTCAGCTTCTTAATAAACCTGAATCTTATCCCTGTATTGTACTGTACCGACACCATATATCTGCACTATACAGGGATTTACAGCTTCTATAACACCCTGTATCTTATCCCTGTACTGACACCATATATCTGCACTATACAGGGATTTACAGCTTCTATAACACCCTGCATCTTATCCCTGTACTGACACCATATATCTGTACTATACAGGGATTTACAGCTTCTATAACACCCTGCATCTTATCCCTGTACTGACACCATATATCTGTACTATACAGGGATTTACAGTTTCTATAACACCCTGCATCTTATCCCTGTACTGACACCATATATCTGTACTATACAGGGATTTACAGCTTCTATAACACCCTGCATCTTATCCCTGTACTGACACCATATATCTGTACTATACAGGGATTTACAGCTTCTATAACACCCTGCATCTTATCCCTGTACTGACACCATATATCTGTACTATACAGGGATTTACAGTTTCTATAACGCCCTGCATCTTATCCCTGTACTGACACCATATATCTGTACTATACAGGGATTTACAGCTTCTATAACACCCTGCATCTTATCCCTGTACGGACACCATATATCTGTACTATACAGGGATTTACAGCTTCTATAACACCCTGCATTTTATCCCTGTACTGACTGACACCATATATCTGTACTATACAGGGATTTACAGCTTCTATAACACCCTGCATCTTATCCCTGTACTGACACCATATATCTGTACTATACAGGGATTTACAGCTTCTATAACACCCTGCATCTTATCCCTGTACTGACACCATATATCTGTACTATACAGGGATTTACAGCTTCTATAACACCCTGCATCTTATCCCTGTACGGACACCATATATCTGTACTATACAGGGATTTACAGCTTCTATAACACCCTGCATCTTATCCCTGTACTGACACCATATATCTGTACTATACAGGGATTTACAGCTTCTATAACACCCTGCATCTTATCCCTGTACTGACACCATATATCTGTACTATACAGGGATTTACAGCTTCTATAAACCCTGCATCTTATCCCTGTACTGACACCATATATCTGTACTATACAGGGATTTACAGCTTCTATAACACCCTGCATCTTATACCTGTACTGACACCATATATCTGTACTATACAGGGATTTACAGCTTCTATAACACCCTGCATTTTATCCCTGTACTGACTGACACCATATATCTGTACTATACAGGGATTTACAGCTTCTATAACACCCTGCATCTTATCCCTGTACTGACACCATATATCTGTACTATACAGGGATCTACAGCTTCTATAACACCCTGCATCTTATCCCTGTACTGACACCATATATCTGTACTATACAGGGATCTACAGCTTCTATAACACCCTGCATTTTATCCCTGTACTGACACCATATATCTGTACTATACAGGGATCTACAGCTTCTATAACACCCTGCATCTTATCCCTGTACTGACACCATATATCTGTACTATACAGGGATTTACAGCTTCTATAACACCCTGCATTTTATCCCTGTACTGACACCATATATCTGTACTATACAGGGATTTACAGCTTCTATAACACCCTGCATTTTATCCCTGTACTGACTGACACCATATATCTGTACTATACAGGGATTTACAGCTTCTATAACACCCTGCATCTTATCCCTGTACTGACACCATATATCTGTACTATACAGGGATCTACAGCTTCTATAACACCCTGCATCTTATCCCTGTACTGACACTATATATCTGTACTATACAGGGATTTACAGCTTCTATAACACCCTGCATCTTATCCCTGTACTGACTGACACCATATATCTGTACTATACAGGGATTTACAGTTTCTATAACACCCTGCATCTTATCCCTGTACTGACACCATATATCTGTACTATACAGGGATATACAGCTTCTATAACACCCTGCATCTTATCCCTGTACTGACACCATATATCTGTACTATACAGGGATTTACAGCTTCCATAACACCCTGCATCTTATCCCTGTACTGACACCATATATCTGTACTATACAGGGATTTACAGCTTCTATAACACCCTGCATCTTATCCCTGTACGGACACCATATATCTGTACTATACAGGGATTTACAGCTTCTATAACACCCTGCATCTTATCCCTGTACTGACACCATATATCTGTACTATACAGGGATTTACAGCTTCTATAACACCCTGCATCTTATCCCTGTACTGACACCATATATCTGTACTATACAGGGATTTACAGCTTCTATAACACCCTGCATCTTATCCCTGTACTGACATCATATATCTGTACTATACAGGGATTTACAGCTTCTATAACACCCTGCATTTTATCCCTGTACTGACTGACACCATATATCTGTACTATACAGGGATTTACAGCTTCTATAACACCCTGCATCTTATCCCTGTACTGACACCATATATCTGTACTATACAGGGATTTACAGCTTCTATAACACCCTGCATCTTATCCCTGTACTGACACCATATATCTGTACTATACAGGGATCTACAGCTTCTATAACACCCTGCATCTTATCCCTGTACTGACACCATATATCTGTACTATACAGGGATCTACAGCTTCTATAACACCCTGCATTTTATCCCTGTACTGACACCATATACAGTTGTGTTCAAAATTATTCAACCCCCAATGCTGTAAAGGGTTTAAGGGAATTTAGTGTACATTTGTAATTGTATTCAGAATGAAATCCTACAAGGACTTTTTAAAGAACCATATGCAACTAAAATGAGATCAATTGGTTTTGTAATACAGTAGTAAATGTTTCTTTTGTGAATTCTTCATTGACACAATTATTCAACCCCTTAAAGACTACCACTCTGAAGAACAGAGGTTCATTCAAGTGTTTTCAATCAGGTATTGAAAACACCCGTGGATGTCACGGAGCAGCAATAAAGCATAATAAGCACCAATTAGGCAGCTTTAAAATTACTGTGATACTCAGCTCCTTCTAGACATTTGCTGGTGTGGTTAAAAACATGGTGAAGTCAAGAGAATGGCCCAGGAAGACAAGAGAAGAGGTGATTACTCTTCACAAGAAGGGCAATGGTTATAAGAAAATTGCAAAGATGTTAAACATACCAAGAGAGACCATAGGAAGCATCATTCGCAATTCAAGGCAAAGGGCACTGTTGAAATGCTACCTGGTCGTGGCAGAAAGAAGATGCTGACTTCGACTGCTGTGCGCTACCTGAAGCGTAGAGTGGAGAAAAGTCCCCGTGTGACTGCTGAGGAACTGAGAAAAGATTTGTCAGATGTGGGTACTGAAGTTTCAGCTCAGACAATACGGCGCACACTGCGTAATGAAGGCATCCATGCCAGAACTCCCAGGCGCACCCCCTTGCTGTATCCAAAGAATAAGAAGAGTCGACTGCAGTATGCCAAAAGTCATGTGGACAAACCACAGAAGTTTTGGGATAGTGTTCTGTGGACTGATGAAACAAATTAGAACTGTTTGGGCCCATGGATCAACGCTATGTTTGGAGGAGGAAGAACAAGGCCTATGAAGAAAAGAACACCTTGCCTACTGTGAAGCATGGCGGGGGGTCAATCATGCTTTGGGGCTGTTTTGCTTCTGCAGGTACAGGGAAGCTTCAGCGTGTGCAAGGTACCATGAATTCTCTTCAGTACCAGGAGATATTGGATGACAATGTGATGCAGTCTGTCACAAACCTGAGACTTGGGAGACGTTGACCTTTCAACAGGACAATGATCCAAAGCATACCTCCAAGTCCACTAGAGCATGGTTGCAGATTAAAGGCTGGAACATTTTGGAGTGGCCATCGCAGTCACCTGACTTAAATCCGATTGAGAACCTCTGGTGGGACTTAAAGAAAGCAGTTGCAGTGCGCAAGCCTAAGAATGTGACTGAACTGGAGGCTTTTGCCCATGACGAATGGGCGAATATACCCGTAGATGGCTGCAAGACACTTGTGTCAAGCTATGCTTCACGTTTAAAAGCTGTTATAACTGTAAAAGGATGTTGTACTAAGTACTAAGATTGAATGTCACTTGGGGGTTGAATAAAACTGATAATGATGTGAGCACAGAAAAGACATTTGTGGTTATTTCATTATAAATGTTATGTTATATTTGTCTGACCTACGCGTGCCTCTTTGATTTAATTGTAAGCAAGATGACTGAATGATCAAAATCAATGTCAAACTGGCCAAAACACTCAATTTCAGTGGGGGTTGAATAATTTTGAACACAACTGTATCTGTACTATACAGGGATCTACAGCTTCTATAACACCCTGCATCTTATCCCTGTACTGACACCATATATCTGTACTATACAGGGATCTACAGCTTCTATAACACCCTGCATCTTATCCCTGTACTGACTGACACCATATATCTGTACTATACAGGGATTTACAGTTTCTATAACACCCTGCATCTTATCCCTGTACTGACACCATATATCTGTACTATACAGGGATATACAGCTTCTATAACACCCTGCATCTTATCCCTGTACTGACACCATATATCTGTACTATACAGGGATTTACAGCTTCTATAACACCCTGCATCTTATCCCTGTACTGACAGACACCATATATATTTAATATATGATTTATTTATTAAAATGGTTAGTTTTGTGCCTTTTAACATGAATGAGATTTTCTGCCAATTTTTGTTGTTGCTGCTGATCCGGTCGAGTGAATATTTACATTTTTATATAATCTCTTGTTCCGTGGAAAAGCGGAAATATAATTTTTTTATGTAGTGTAATCATCTCATCACTCAGAAAGTCTGTCTCTGCCACTCAGAACATGCCAGCCGCGTCCTCCATCCCCCTCCCTGATTGGCTGCTCCGTAATCGGCGACGAGTGAGTTTTATTTTTATGTTTTTTACAGTTTTTTTTAGTACTGTTAACAAAATTTACAGAATTTGACTCTTTAATTTAAAGGGCCAGTACCAGCAAAATAATAAATGTCCTTATTTTGTTTATTTTCTGTGTCTGATATCTTTCATGTGCTTTGTTTTCCCATGTTTGCATAGACTGATACGACTACAAAGAGGAGGACTTCGGCATGCTCTCTCTGTGCTGATGTCACTAGTGACCCACAACAAGCAGAAACAGTAACCATAACCCGAACCATATACAGTAACCCAAACCCTATAACAAACAGCAACAGTAACCCTAACCTTAAAAGTAACTCTAGGAGTAACACTATCTGTAAAAAAATGGCAACAGTAACACTAACCCTAAAAGTAACACTCTCTGCTAAAACAATTGGCAACAGTAACACTAACCCTAAAAGTAACACTCTCTGCTAAAACAATTGGCAACAGTAACACTAACCCTAAAAATAATCTTAAAAGGAACCCTAAGAGTAACCCTAACACTGAAAGTAACACTCTCTGTAAAACAAACGGCAACCGTAACCCTAACCCTAAAAGTAAACATATCTGTAAAACAAACGGCAACAGTAACCCTAAAAGAGGTAACCCTAACTGTAACCCAAATCCTAAAACATGCAGAAAGACTAACTGTAACCCTAACCCTAATCCAAAAACAGCAACAGTAATCCTAACCCTATTAAAAGCAAACAATAAACCTAGACTTAAACATAACTCTAATCCTAGCCCCAGAACTAAACCTAACCCTAGAAGTAACCCTAACCCTACCCCAAGGTAACCATGGAAGTAATCCTAGCACTTATACTAACTAACAGTTGGCATGGTGGGTACTCAGTGTAGTATGGGGGGTTTGGAGGAGGTAAAGAGATGGCATAATGATTGATAGGGTATAGAGGGAAATAGAGAGGGGGTATACGGGGTCAAATTTTGTGCGTCTATAACATTTCCAAACATTTTTGGATTTGTCTGATCTTTTTGGATTCTGAAACTTTGCCAAAGCTAAATAATGTCTCTGGCAGTGCATACGTGTTCCTCCGCTCCGCCGGCCGTGCAGCACAATAAATCGCTTATTAGAGGTTTTTTTCGTCTAATGTTACTTCTCTCATTGTGAAACCTTTCTCGGAATGTTCTGGAACATTATGTATCTCTTTGCAATCTCCAAACACTCTGAGGATTAGTGTTTCTGACAGGCGGCCAGGGATGTCCTCACAGGCTGGGAGTCATTTCTGCGAGTCTCTGGATCGGAGAGTGACGTCTTGTTACTTTCTGCTATCAGGAAGGAGTAACATCGAGCCCCAGACCATAGGTTGTGTCCGGGAATGAGCGCACCATGCAGGCAGTGCACGCGCGCAGGCTGTTGCTCGCTGTGATTGGATGAAGGATCATTATTGGCTGTTTATTTTTTCCATTTTGTATGAGACTAATTTCCTGAGACGCACCTGGTTTAATCGTTTTAACGGAATCCGAGCTCAGTAATTAGACCAGACTCTTCGTCGACTTTCATTTTCATCTGAGACACTAAACGCGCCGGGCTTTAACAATGACTTTATTTTAATAGTGCTCATGGCAGGTGTGATCGCTCCGATATCCCCTTCCCCCTCACTATCTGGTTTGCTAAACAGTGCAGCGTATCGCACCGTCTGCAGGAGGATAGATTGTAACACTGGCTGATACACGTCTTGTTTCTGTTCCTACGTTTGTCTTAAGTTTATCTCATTCTCCATTGGTTATTATTAATTGCTGCGGAATCTGTGGGCGCTATAAAAATTATGATTAACGTAGATACTCGAGTATAATGTGACCCGAGTATAACGCGGGTACAATAATTCTAATAATACTTTAGGGCAGGGTAAAAATGTTAATTCCTGAGGTACTGGCCAGGCTCAAAAGTTACTCGCCACCTCTAATCCAAAGAGTTTAATGACAACTCCACAGTTTGCAAGTGTCAAATTTCCACTAGCCCTGTTTAAATTTGCACTCTCCCTAGGCGAGAGGGTGAGAGGAAATTTTGAGTCCTGCTTTAGGGGTTATTCACTAACCTCAGACTTGCCCCTGAAATTGCACCAAATGGTAAAGTTCACCATTCGGTTAATGTTCGGGCTTCTAAAACATATACGTTTATTGACTGTCCATTAAAAAAACAGAATATGAACGTTTCGGCCCCTGGAGGACTTTATCAAGGCTAGTATATAATTAAAATCCTCAAATGACATTTTAAAGACCACCGTGAACGCAAAACATATGAAATGAAAATTATCACATATTTTAACACTATAAATGCTGGACTCAATGTCGATTCTGGGTTTTTAAACCATTATCATAACGTCACATAACATTCAAAATTCTGCTTGATGTTTTGTTTTTTCTTGGTTTCCTTCTTTTTTTTTTCTCATGTCTCTTTCAGCCTTCACTGTTACGTGTTTTTGGTTTTTTTCTTGTTCCTTTTTTTCCCCTTTTTTCATTCTAGGTTGTATGATCTTATCTCAGTTGTTTTATTATGGGCCCAAGATCCCTCATGCGTTTATTTTCCCATTTTGAACATACCATTGACTCTCACTTTTTACGACATCTAATACCCCCACCCATGTGACCCTTAATGTCCTAATGTTCAAATCTAGGAACTGATCAGTAAGCATCCAGACCTGAGGAAGAGAGGAATCCTCTCGAAAGCTTGTCTTTTAACTGTAACGTTAGTCCAATAAAAAAGATATCACTACGTACTGCTATACTCATGATTTTGGTATCTAGACTAACACGGCCTATCGAATTTACATTATATATATATATATATGTCAGTTTGAGTGGGAGATGCTGAGTTATGCACAAGGTGGTATCACTTAATTTGGGGGCAGAAATATTGGTGACTTCCCTCACTATTTTTTTGTAGGACTTGACTCTGTGCCGCACTGTGGCCACGCCGCCTAGGGATGTGCGTTTCGGGTTTCGGAATTTCGGAATTTTCACAAAATTTCCCGATTCGTGTTTTCGGATGCGGCCGATTTTCCGAAAATTTTTAGATCCGAAAATGGCAGATCCGAAAAGTTTTCCGAGCCGAAACGAAATATTTTCGGAATTTTCGAATGTACTTGAAATGTGTCAAATCGAAATTTATTGCTTTGAAACGAGAACAGACGTTCCGAAAAAAACGAAAATTTTCGAAAATACGAAAAGTCGATACAAAAAACAAGCTAAGTGACACGAAAATACGAAAAATGGTCGAAATTCCGAAAAAAAAATGTACACGAAAAACAAGTCGAGCCGAACCGAATCGAAACAGAAATCGGTCGAAACGAGCTGAATCGAAAAGTTTAAAAATCAAAAAAATCGAATCGAATCGAACCGAAAAAAAAATCGGTGCACAAGCCTAACGCCGCCTCACTGTTGGTGATACTGGGTATGCACTGTCTCAGAAGGCGTTGGGATTTGGGGGGTTTTTGGGGATAAAAAGCTTTTTTTTTCCCCTGCAGATGATTTCCTCCCGCTGCTGCCCGTGTTTGCTCGTTCTGCCTAGCACGGATAAGACCTCGCACCAGAGGCTTCTGTTGACTCAGAATGATCTTTTTTTTCCCCTGTAAATTCTCATCGCTGCTCGGAGGAACAAAACGTTTGCTCCTGTAATTCCGTGAAAATCCCGGTGTGCCGCCGCATAACTTACCGCAGCCAATTTCTGCAATCCATCTCCTGGAGCGGGAGGGACGGCAGTCACCGTGTCTCTTGTTGAGAAGGAGAGGTGATCTGCGGACGCCGGCTGCAGCAGATCGCAACCCCCACCAAATGCAGCCATGGGGCCCGACTCTGCGCCATGAGATACAGAATCATCCTCATCTTCTTCGTCACTGCCGCATGGTACTGCAGGAGGTGCAGCTGTAGGATTGTCACATCCTACCTGTTTTCCTGGACACATATAAAGTATTCCTGCTGATGGGCAGTGCATGAAAAATGCCGCCCCGGAGCATGTATAATCCAAACGCTGCAGGTAAGGAATCGTAAAGGAATCCCAGGTGACCTGCCTTGATTTCCTTCCTGCAGCATATGAATTATACATGTTGCAGGGCAGCACTTTTCCCTGTGCGCCCCCTCTGCATGAAATAGTGATATGTGTCCAGGAAAACATGGCCGACCTGTCTGCCCTGTGCAGCTGAGACGGGTACATTTAATCCTTATTATTAGGAAAGGACAGAGGCCCCGGCATTGAGACCGCAGCCGGGAAAGCCACATCGTGCCATAGTTCAGGGTTCATCAACCTTGGCCCTCCAGATGTATTGGAACTACATCTCTCATGAGACTCAAGCAATCTAATGAGTAGCTGAGCATCATGGGAAATGCAGGTCCAAAACATACAGGGCTCTATCCCATAGTTAATGGTAATGTAGCGTCTCCATATGTAATCGTTGGCGTTAGGTTTGGTAAGTTTAACGTCTGGCATCGATATTCCGACCTTGACGTTACAGTCGGGTGAAGGTTTTGCGCCTCGCAGTTTGCGGAGCTTGCTGTACCTTGCGTCTCCTATACTTAACGTGGGGGGGGGGGCGCAATCTATTTTTAGCATTTCAACAAGTGAGGTATTACACAGTGCTGGTGGAATTTACCGTCGGGACGCGCAGGCCAAATGTTAAAAACAACTCCTAAAAGCTGGTGTTAAATGATTCTGAAAATGCAAAGTAATTTAACACGCTCTAAGGCTGGGGTCAGACTGAGGCAGTGCGAACGCGCGTGCAGCCGCACTTAATCACGGCCGTGCTAGCAGCAGATGCCGGGCAATGACGGCCAATATACGAAGTACGGTCGCACAAAAGTGCGGCCGCGCAACGCAAGCGGCAAACAAACGCATTTTTTCGAGAACGTGAAACCACTAGTACTGACGTACAGAGTGCGCTGCGTCCGCTAGCGGCGTGTGTGCGTGATTAGGAGACGTCAGACGCTGCTAATGTCCGGCCAACATAACGTCCAGACCCAAAAAGTGTTTTATTGATGATCCGTACAAAATCACGGATGAAACTGCGCATCGTATGACCGCTATCGCGTATTCCGTGAAAAAATACGTCCATTCGTTCGAACGCACTTTTTCACGGACAACGTGAAAAATGCGTTAGTCTGACCCTAGCCTAAACCCCCCAAAAAATCCCGTATTCACCTCTCATCCGACGGTAAAAACAAATCGGCTTTGATCCACCACTTCTTCTCTCCCGGAAGCAGAGGGAGCCGGGGAACAAATAGTTCCTAGCATAGGCGTCTCTACAGGGGGGCAAGGGGGGGCAATTGCAAGTTTATTCCTTGCCCCCCAATGTGCCCACCTGCCAGGGATCAGTATCCACCGTCCCCCACTTCCTTCGGATTGCAGTATCTCCATCACTATACGTTGTACACGGGCGATCGAGATGGCATTGGTAAGGGCAGGATCTGGCCAATGATATCCAATATGACCATATTCAGTGTAAAATAAAAATCATTAACAAAAAAATAAAACAGTAACTATTTTTTTTTCACAGGGTTGAAATGCCTCAGCAGTGAAGGGGTTAACGGTCAGACTATATATCACATTGTGTATTAATTTGGTTTTTGCCTTGGTTTGGTTGTATATTATGGGTTAATGGGCAAGCTTCATCCCTCACATTAAACATTTTATTTTTCCCTTGACTAATGGTATTTTAGGGGTTAATAGGTAGCTTATATGCCTCGCAGTGTATACATTTAATGTTCTCCCTTCATTAATGGCATTTTAGGGGTTAATGCGTAGGCTACATGCCTCGCCGTGTATAAATGTAATGTTTTCTCTTGATTAATGGCATTTTAGGGGTTAAAGGGTAGGCTACATGCCCCACTGTGTATAAATGTAATGTTTTCCATTGAATAATGGAATTTTTGGGGTTAATGGGTAGGCTACATGCCCCACTGTGTATAAATGTAATGTTTTCCCCTGGTTAATGGCATTGTAGGGGTTAATTGGTAGGCTATATGCCTCAAAGTGTATAAATCTAATGTTTTCCCTTGATTAATGGCATTTTATGGGTTAATGGGTAGGCTACATGCCTCGCTGTGTATAAATGTAATGTTTTCCATTGATTAATGGCATTTTAGGGGTTAATTTGTAGGCTACATGCCTCACTGTGTATAAATGTAATGTTTTCCCTTGGTTAAGGGCATTTTAGGAGTTAATTGGTAGGCTACATGCCTCATAGTGTATAAATGTAATGTTTTCCCTTGATTAATGGCATTTTAGGGGGTTAATGCGTAGGCTACATGCCTCACCTTGTATAAATGTAATGTTTTCCCTTGGTTAATGGCATTTTAGGGGTTAATTGGTAGGCTACATGCCTCACCGTGTATAAATGTATTGTTTTCCCTTGATTAATGGCATTTTAGGGGTTAATGGGTAGGCTTCATGCCTCACAGTGTATAAATGTAATGTTATCCCTTGATTAATGACATTTTAGGGGTTAATGGGTAGGCTACATGCCTCACAGTGTATAAATGTAATGTTATCCCTTGATTAATAACATTTTAGGGGTTAATGGTTAGGCTACATGCCTCACTGTGTATAAATGTAATGTTATACCTTGATTGATGGCATTTTAGGGGGTTAATGCGTAGGCTACATGCCTCACCTTGTATAAATGTAATGTTTTCCCTTGGTTAATGGCATTTTAGGGGTTAATTGGTAGGCTACATGCCTCACCGTGTATAAATGTATTGTTTTCCCTTGATTAATGGCATTTTAGGGGTTAATGGGTAGGCTTCATGCCTCACAGTGTATAAATGTAATGTTATCCCTTGATTAATGACATTTTAGGGGTTAATGGGTAGGCTTCATGCCTCACAGTGTATAAATGTAATGTTATCCCTTGATTAATGGCATTTTAGGGGGTTAATGCGTAGGCTACATGCCTCACAGTGTATAAATGTAATGTTATCCCTTGATTAATGACATTTTAGGGGTTAATGGTTAGGCTACATGCCTCACAGTGTATAAATGTAATGTTATCCCTTGATTGATGGCATTTTAGGGGTTAATTGGTAGGCTACATGCCGATATGATGACTGTTTACAAAGTGCGGCATTTATGGGGTTAATTACGGTGGTTGTGCCAAATATTTACTGTCAAAAAAAGGAGAACAACACGCAGGATTACCGGAGATCTCTGGAAACGTGTCCACAGGTGTATTTGTGCCAAACGTCGACCTCCTGCGCTGCAGGAATTGCTAACTTTGGCCCAAATTTTATAGTTTATTTTAGAGGCGAATCCAGAGCTTGGGGAAAAACTGGTAAAAGGAGGAACATCACGCGTTCTGATCCCCGCAACTCACTCGGGTTCCTGTAATCCGTTTGATTGACGTCTCCAAATTTCCCGGCAGCTTTGCCGACTTGTTCCCTCCCCGGTGTAATGACGATACGTAGATTCCTCGTATGATCTGACGGGGAATTTATTGGGAGGAAACACGGGCTCTTTATTTTTTTTTTCATCGATTTGCCTGTCCTGTGCAATCTGAAATGACAGCGAGCAGAGGAAGCCATCGCTTTGACTGGTGTCACCGAGCGTCGCCGCCGTCGCCAATGATTGATGGTCTGAGAAACAGATTGAAAAGTATAAAATCCGTTAAAGCATCGGCGTCCGGGAGGCTTCTCTTACAGTCAGGTTTGCGCAGAGCTTCGCGTGATCGGAGAATTAACCCGTGATATGAATGTGAAAATAAAAACACATATAAATGATATCAGAGCCTGGCGTTCCACGCTGCGCTCGGCGAAGACGTCGGACGATTCTGCACGTCGGCGTCTTTAAACGCAGTGTTTCTGGGAGGGTATAAATGAAAACCCACCAGTCATCCTCTGACTGAGAAGCAGCATGAGCTTATGTGGTTCGCTACACAGCAGCCTTTTGGCTTCATTGGGTAGGACTCACCTTCACTGGAGGTGCCGTGACGCGGCAGGTGAGCTTACACTTCAATGGCCATTCAAGTTATCTAAAACCTCTAATTGTGCTGTTTCATACGGTGTTATAGGGATAAGCGCAAATGACTCCTTTTTTTTCTTGTTTCTATTTATTTTTGAGGATATTTTAGACATTTTTTTAGGATTTTTTCGGCAAAACTCTTTTTTGGCTTTTTCTTTTTCCAGTAACAGACCTTTTTATTATTATTCATAGGATCTTATATATTATTCCCGGGCATTTTTGGGTATTAGTTTTTTTTTGCAAACAGCTTTTAAAAGTTTTTTAATTTTTTAAAAAAGGGTTTTCTTTTTACCCGTTCGGCAGCTTGTTGGGTTTTTGGGCGGCGGCTCAGCTTTTTTCAGATCGACTCGGCGGTTTTGCGGCAGCTTCTTGGTTGTATTTGGCGGGTTTTCGGATCGATTCGGTATTTTTTCGGTGGTTCTTACGATTGATTCAGCACTTTTTCCGAACGATTCAATGGCTTTGCGGTGGTTTTTTGGATGCGTTCGGCGGCTTGTTCACTGCACTTCGGGGACCCTGCAGTGAATGCTGAATTCACTGCAGGGTCGTTGAATCGGACTCACCGAAGTGCGGGGAACGGGACATGCCGGTGACATTTCGGTGCTCTCTGAATAACCCTGTATGTATCAAGACTGTTAAGGAGAAAGTGGCAACATCTTATTTTATCTGGCGCGTAGCGACACCTCGTCACAGCAGTTCATGGGTTAAGGAGGATACGGATGAGGCTTTGCTGTAAATCACGTGGCTCGTTAGGCTGATCCAGGCGGATATTGATCCCCGTGACTCGTTTCAATATGTAATTGGAGGCATAATGACTTTTCGCCCTGTTTATTTGCCTTCTAATCGCTATTGTCTGTGTTCGCCAGATTGAAAGTGTCAGATAATCAGCCTCCAGAGGTTTTTTTCTTGTCATTACCAGATTGTTCCCATCCAGATTTGGCGCCCGTGCCACCGCCCTCTGAGCTACATATTGGGATTTATAGATGGCCCTTTGCAACAATGTCATCGATTATCAGCCTCAGCGAATGTAGATAATCTATTGATAAGTGCAAAATATTCCTGATAATAACAGCAACCTGCTTATTTACAAAGAACATTGTATCCTGCGCCGCGGCCACCGTGTCAGCACTTGCAGTAAAATTACAGGGTGTTTATATTGCTAGGCAGCCTGTACTTAATCTCGCCGGAGCACCGGCACAAACACATCTCTTCATTATATACAAAACCACGATTCTCACGCCTACTTTTATAACCAAATACGGGGAGCGCTAGCATCTCACAAAACCTTTATCTGACTCTTCAATTAGGAAATCACATGTAATGAGCCGGTGTTAGGAACCGCTGACCCCGACTGAGAGGCATCTGTCACCAGACGGGAACACGGCCATAACTTTATTAATACTGAATGTAAAATAGTCTGCATGCTTTGTCCTCTGTGTATTATGTGTCACACAGTCATATCATTCAATCCCAGGCTTCCTGTATTGTGTCCTCTCTGTGTATTGTGTCACACGATCACATCATTCAATCCCAGGCTTCCTGTATTGTGTCCTCTCTGTGTATTGTGTCACACGATCACATCATTCAATCCCAGGCTTCCTGTATTGTGTCCTCTCTGTGTATTGTGTCACACGATCACATCATTCAATCCCAGGCTTCCTGTATTGTGTCCTCTCTGTGTATTGTGTCACACGATCACATCATTCAATCCCAGGCTTCCTGTATTGTGTCCGCTCTGTGTATTGTCACACGATCACATCATTCAATCCCAGGTTTCCTGTATTGTGTCCTCTCTGTGTATTGTGTCACACGATCACATCATTCAATCCCAGGCTTCCTGAATTGTGTCCTCTGTGTATTATGTGTCACACGATCACATCATTCAATCCCAGGCTTCCTGTATTGTGTCCTCTCTGTGTATTATGTCTCACACAGTCACATCATTCAATCCCAGACTCCCTGTATTGTGTCCTCTCTGTGTATTGTGTGTAACACAGTCATATCAGTAAATCCCTGGATTCTCCTATACGCTTGACGGGGAATCTAGATTATAAATAAAGACACGGAGGCGAATATTATGCTAAACTCTCCTTTACTGAACCATAGCAGCAAAGAAATATACAATAAAGTTTTGTAACCCAAGATATGGGTGGGATAAAATTTGCCTCCGTGTCTTTATTTATAATCTAGATTCCCCGTCAAATGTATAGGAGAATCTAGGGATTATACACCAAGACACGGAGGATTCATATTATGCTTCTTGAAAGCTTAATTAATAAATGTGACGGTGGGCCCCCTATAGTGCTGGGGAGCCCCCAGGCTGTGAGGATTGAAGCCTTTAGGGAAGGTATATGGATAGTTAGCAGACTTTAGCATATACTTAAACAAAGATCACATGTATCTCAATATATATAAATGAGAAGACAAGACAAAAGGAAGGTCTATTTTTCTTTCTTTCCCTTGTTCTTATTCTTTCAGTGGAATAATAAATCTGTTAAATGGCATCGACTTCTAAAAGAGACAAAAAGAGAATCTCATTGCATAGTATCAGTGTACACCAAAAAATCAGAAAAAAATAAGATTTTTCACTCACAAACAGGGAGTCTGCAAGACTCCAAATGTATGCCTTTAAGCCTCTTCTGGGGGCTCCACCCATCAGCAGGAAAAGAGATTCAGGAAAAGAGATTCACAATCCTTATTCTTACAGGCTTGATAGTAGCTTTGAACCGGAGGTATACTTATGATCTCGAAAAAGGAATCAATAATAGTGTAATACTGTAAATTAATTGAGAATAGAAAATCCAGAGAGGGTTACACTCACGTGTTACAGAGCCTCTATTGAAAGTGGCTCTGTATAAGCGCCTGGGACCGCTAATCAGAGGGGGTCCATCCTCGGTACTGGATTTCCGCTGGAACACAGCTCCACCATAGAACAGTTCAAACCAATGCACAGATGTGGCAAGTAGAGAGGTAATGGCAAAAAATTAAAATGAAAATAAAGGTAAAAAATAATAATAAATAAAAATGGCCAAAATATAAAACAATGAAAATTTATTAAGAGACAAAACACCAAAGAAAGGTGTATAAAGTGCGAGACGCGTTTCACCTGCTGCTGCAGGCTTCCTCAGTCAAAAAATTATAATAAAAAGTCCCCCAGGAGCCATCTTACTCCTTATATAGTCTGTATCCATGTAAAAAACCGCATGTATTCGGCGTGCGGGTCACCTGCGTTCCACCTGTGATTGGTCAAATTCAGTGTGACGTATTTCCGTTTTCGGATCTTTGGGCGGATGTTTACGAATTTTCATTTCGTTTTTATTATCGTTCGGATCTCCGATTCGACTGTCATAGCGGCAATTCCTCATTTGAACATGAAAGCGTTCGGATCTTAACTTGCAAATTTTCGAACAGCCGATTCGAACGAAAAATCGGAAAAAATAAGAAAAATCGGAAAAAATAAAAAAAGTAAAAATCGGAAAAATACATATAAATAAAAATATACTGTACAGCATATAGCCTAAAACTATAATGACAACTGGTCGGAACTAATAACAGTTACCTCCAATGGTCAAAATATGGACTACATCATTGGATGATCGAAAATCAACACAAACACAATGAAAATCTATATGAGTATACAACCCAGGTGATATAGCAGGGATAAACATTGAACCTACAAAAATAGGCTCTGTCTATTAATAACATGCGACTGGAACCAGTCTTCAAATATCAGGAGAAAGGTATAAAAACATAAATTACAAAGAACAGATAGAATCATAAAAAATGGCAGACTTCGAAGTCTACATTCATTCCTCTCGGGGCCATAGTGTCTAAAACAAAAATCCATCTCATCTCTGTCTTAATTAATTTCTCAATTAAATTATCTCCTCGCCAATTCTTTCTCACTTTTTCAATTGCCCAGAATTTAATTCCTCTTGGATTGCATTGATGGTTGTCTCTAAAATGTACTGAAACATTATGTTTTGCATATCCTCTCGTAATATTACATAAATGTTCATTAATTCTGATGTAGAGAGCTCTCGAGGTCTGACCTACGTACTGTAATCCACATGGACATTCCAGCACGTATATCACATGGGTGGACAAACAGGTAATAAGTTCTTTAATTTTATATTGTGTTTTTTCCGAAGATTCAAAGTTCTTAATTAGTCTTTTATTACTACCAGTTTTTCTGCATGAAATGCAATGTCCACATCCATAAAAGCCTGGGAGTAGGCCAAACAGATTCTTATCTCTTTTAGCTTTATCATCTCTCTGATGGTTGTGGACCAAATCCATTTTAATTGATTTATTACCTCTATAGATAATTCGAGGTTTCTCCGGTAAGATTTTACTAAGAATGGGGTCTCTTTTTAGAATAGGCCAATATTTTACTATTGATTTTCTAATTTTCCTATTGTTGATGTTATAGTCCAGGATGAGAGGAACATCTTCTCCTAAGTCTTTCTCTCGTTTTTTGTATTTCAGGAGAGTTGTTCTATCCACATCCTGAATTTCTTTTCGGGTGTTATTCAAAGTATCCTCTCTATAGCCCTTTTCTTTAAAATCCTCGATCAGTTTCTCTGATTGAATGAGGAACTGCTCAGTATCAGTGCAATTTCTCATAACTCGCAACATCTGACTTTTCGGTATCGCCTTTAACCAGGGTGAATAATGGTCACTTTCAATGGGTATATAACTATTTACATTAACCTCTTTAAAATAGGTCTTGGTCTTAATAATTCCCCCTTCTACATAGATATTGAGGTCTAAAAAATTGACCTGTTGTTTATTAATAACTGAATCCAATTTAATTCCCAAGAGGTTCTGATTGAGGTGGGCTATAAACTGTGAAAGACTATCCTCATCACCCTTCCACACAATCAGAATATCATCGATATAGCGCCTATAGAGGACGAGGCTTCGCCCCCAGCCATGCCCCGCCCAGACCACACTGGATTCCCAGTGGGCCATAAAGAGGTTGGCATAGCTGGGGGCAAACCTCGTCCCCATGGCTGTACCTTTTAACTGTAGGAAAAAATCCCCATCGTACCAAAAATAATTATTGTTCAAAATCAATTGTATACCCTCTATTGTAAATTCTAGCTGGTCCACTGAGAAATTACCTGAATTGCGTAGAAAAAATTCTACTGCTTCACACCCCTCTTTATAGGGAATAATAGTATATAATGAATTAACATCACATGTCGCAAAAAGATAGTCATTCTCCCACTTAAGTTCTTGTAAAAGCTGGAGTACTGAAATTGTGTCTTTTAAGTGTGCCCTAGTTTTTACCACCAAAGGCTGCAACAAATGGTCTATATATTCGGACGTCCTACAGGAAATGGAATTAATTCCAGATACTATAGGACGTCCGGGTGGGTTAAACCTATCCTTGTGGACTTTTGGCAGATGGTAGAAAACAGGAATGCGCGGACATTTGATATTCAAATATTTAAATTCCTGTTCATTGAGAATGCCACTGTCCTTACCCTTCTGTATATATTCGAAGAAAATTTCTTTAATCCTATTTGTCGGGTCATTCTCTAATTTACGGTAAGTGAGGGGGTCATTTAAAAGTCTCATAGTTTCATTATGGTATTGTTCTTGATTGAGAACTACAATTCCCCCTCCTTTATCCGCGGGCTTGATTATTAACGTTTCATCCCTTTTAAGTTGTTTCAGCCCTTCATACTCAGATTTGCTTAAATTCTTAGGTTTAGGATCTATATATTTATGTTTATTTAGTCTTTTAATATCTAAAGCAACCAGTTGTTCAAAGGTTTCTATTTCTTTAGAGGCCATATGTCTAGGAAAAAAATGTGATTTATCCTTAAGTTGGGTATGGATATATTGATCATTGGTCGTTAGTTGTCGTTCTAAAGGAGTCTTAGAGAAAAACCGCTTTATACATAATTTCCTTTTAAATTTTTGCAAATCAATGTAAGTATTAAAGGGATCTCCTCTCGCCGTAGGGACAAATTTCAGCCCTTTATTAAGTACGCTGACCTGACCTTCGGCCAAAGGCCTCCCACTGAGATTAAAAATCCCTAGTGGTTCCAAAATCTTCCTCTTTTTTCTTGTCTGAGTCGCCTTTCCTCCTCTACACCCTCTTCTCTTAAAAATCTCTTCCCCGGAGTAGAACCTTCCTTTGTCAATCCCAAGGCTCCCTGTAAGTGCCTTTGATGGGAATCTCGATATGGGATATTTTTGTCTCGTTCTTCCAATCTGACTTTTTGAAAAACCTCCTCTTCCTGATCAGCCAAACTGGAAAAGGAGTTCTTCAATGTAATTGGTTGGTGATGATCATACGAAGTACGTCTTCTATTATAAATAGCTGGAGCTGGTCTCCCTATTCTCTGCCATTCAGTAGTTGGATAACCATCGTTATTTCTCCTATAGGAGGATTGATAATTAGTGGTTCTTGGGGCATATGTCTCTCTATTGGGACCAGCAGGGCTCCAAGCGGCAGGTTCTTTATATACCTGTCCCCTGGACCGAACGCTGTTCCTTCTAGGGGGATATACCTTTCTCCTTACTACCATCTCGTCTCCAGAGTTTAAGTTGCCTTTAGACACTGGTCTTACAGGGCTAGTAGGATTTCTACCACGATAGGGCTGTTCTGTAGAAGATTTGAATTCATTTTCTTCAGACTGGATCTCAGAATTAGGTGGATAAAACAACCATATCTTTTTGCTTGTATAATCCCGTAAATCTCTAGCATATTTGCTTTTCTTTTTAGTAATGACATCTTTCTCCAGTTTTTGTAGACTGGTTTCAATTCTAACAAATAAATCATGTTTCTCCTGTTCACTTATTACAGTGCTTATCTTATCATGTAATAGCTCTATCTCAACATTCAAATCATTTAGGAGACCCTTTCTCCTTTGTATGATAGTCTCAATCATTTGAAAGGAGAAATTCTCCAGCATATTACACCATACTTGTATGAATTCATCACTTATCATATCTGGCGATGGATCTTTTTGCCACCTTAGACCCCGTGGTGTGATCTTATCCTTAAGATATTGATCCAAAGTGATAATATCCCACTTTAACGAATTTCTTTTTTAAGTAGATATTCTAATTTATTCGTAGTTTTTTTAAATTCCCTAGGGTCTGTAAGATTAGTTGTATCTGTTGTCCCAGATATTGCATTAGAGAATATCGTGCCGGTATTAATGCCAAATTTGTTTCTAAATTCCATGTTATCCAAATAAGCTGCCACACTAGATAGGATAAAACAGATAGAGAAAGAAGAAAAACCCGGAGGTTATAGTGTGAAGGCGCTATAGAGTTTAGATCAAATAGCAAAGCAATATACTTTTAAGCAGCTCACTAGTTGAGTGTATCCTTCACCTTCAGGACTCCCTGTTTGTTGAGTGAAAAATCTTATTTTTTTCTGATTTTTTGGTGTACACTGATACTATGCAATGAGATTCTCTTTTTGTCTTCTTTAGAAGTCGATGCCAATTTAACATTATTTATTATTCCACTGAAAGAAATAAGAACAAGGGAAAGAAAGAAAAATAGACCTTCCTTTTGTCTTGTCTTCTCATTTATAATATTGAGATACATGTGATTCTTTTGTTTAATCTTTAGCGCTCCTATTTCACTGTATAGTGATTTCTTCTCTAGATTCTGGTTTTGGAGTGAAAGGATTACACTCAACTTAGTGAGCTGCTTAATCAAATATTGAGACTTATCATACAAGGAGAAAGGGTCTCCTAAATTGATATTTGAATGTTGAATGTTGAATGTTGAGATAGAGCTATTACATGATAAGATAAGCACTGTAATAAGTGAACAGGAGAAACATGATTTATTTGTTAGAATTGAAACCAGTCTACAAAAACTGGAGAAAGATGTCATTACTAAAAAGAAAAGCAAATATGCTAGAGATTTACGGGATTATACAAGCAAAAAGATATGGTTGTTTTATCCACCTAATTCTGAGATCCAGTCTGAAGAAAATGAATTCAAATCTTCTACAGAACAGCCCTATCGTGGTAGAAATCCTACTAGCCCTGTAAGACCAGTGTCTAAAGGCAACTTAAACTCTGGAGACGAGATGGTAGTAAGGAGAAAGGTATATCCCCCTAGAAGGAACAGCGTTCGGTCCAGGGGACAGGTATATAAAGAACCTGCCGCTTGGAGCCCTGCTGGTCCCAATAGAGAGACATATGCCCCAAGAACCACTAATTATCAATCCTCCTATAGGAGAAATAACGATGGTTATCCAACTACTGAATGGCAGAGAATAGGGAGACCAGCTCCAGCTATTTATAATAGAAGACGTACTTCGTATGATCATCACCAACCAATTACATTGAAGAACTCCTTTTCCAGTTTGGCTGATCAGGAAGAGGAGGTTTTTCAAAAAGTCAGATTGGAAGAACGAGACAAAAATATCCCATATCGAGATTCCCATCAAAGGCACTTACAGGGAGCCTTGGGATTGACAAAGGAAGGTTCTACTCCGGGGAAGAGATTTTTAAGAGAAGAGGGTGTAGAGGAGGAAAGGCGACTCAGACAAGAAAAAAGAGGAAGATTTTGGAACCACTAGGGATTTTTAATCTCAGTGGGAGGCCTTTGGCCGAAGGTCAGGTCAGCGTACTTAATAAAGGGCTGAAATTTGTCCCTACGGCGAGAGGAGATCCCTTTAATACTTACATTGATTTGCAAAAATTTAAAAGGAAATTATGTATAAAGCGGTTTTTCTCTAAGACTCCTTTAGAACGACAACTAACGACCAATGATCAATATATCCATACCCAACTTAAGGATAAATCACATTTTTTTCCTAGACATATGGCCTCTAAAGAAATAGAAACCTTTGAACAACTGGTTGCTTTAGATATTAAAAGACTAAATAAACATAAATATATAGATCCTAAACCTAAGAATTTAAGCAAATCTGAGTATGAAGGGCTGAAACAACTTAAAAGGGATGAAACGTTAATAATCAAGCCCGCGGATAAAGGAGGGGGAATTGTAGTTCTCAATCAAGAACAATACCATAATGAAACTATGAGACTTTTAAATGACCCCCTCACTTACCGTAAATTAGAGAATGACCCGACAAATAGGATTAAAGAAATTTTCTTCGAATATATACAGAAGGGTAAGGACAGTGGCATTCTCAATGAACAGGAATTTAAATATTTGAATATCAAATGTCCGCGCATTCCTGTTTTCTACCATCTGCCAAAAGTCCACAAGGATAGGTTTAACCCACCCGGACGTCCTATAGTATCTGGAATTAATTCCATTTCCTGTAGGACGTCCGAATATATAGACCATTTGTTGCAGCCTTTGGTGGTAAAAACTAGGGCACACTTAAAAGACACAATTTCAGTACTCCAGCTTTTACAAGAACTTAAGTGGGAGAATGACTATCTTTTTGCGACATGTGATGTTAATTCATTATATACTATTATTCCCTATAAAGAGGGGTGTGAAGCAGTAGAATTTTTTCTACGCAATTCAGGTAATTTCTCAGTGGACCAGCTAGAATTTACAATAGAGGGTATACAATTGATTTTGAACAATAATTATTTTTGGTACGATGGGGATTTTTTCCTACAGTTAAAAGGTACAGCCATGGGGACGAGGTTTGCCCCCAGCTATGCCAACCTCTTTATGGCCCACTGGGAATCCAGTGTGGTCTGGCGGGGCATGGCTGGGGGCGAAGCCTCGTCCTCTATAGGCGCTATATCGATGATATTCTGATTGTGTGGAAGGGTGATGAGGATAGTCTTTCACAGTTTATAGCCCACCTCAATCAGAACCTCTTGGGAATTAAATTGGATTCAGTTATTAATAAACAACAGGTCAATTTTTTAGACCTCAATATCTATGTAGAAGGGGGAATTATTAAGACCAAGACCTATTTTAAAGAGGTTAATGTAAATAGTTATATACCCATTGAAAGTGACCATTATTCACCCTGGTTAAAGGCGATACCGAAAAGTCAGATGTTGCGAGTTATGAGAAATTGCACTGATACTGAGCAGTTCCTCATTCAATCAGAGAAACTGATCGAGGATTTTAAAGAAAAGGGCTATAGAGAGGATACTTTGAATAACACCCGAAAAGAAATTCAGGATGTGGATAGAACAACTCTCCTGAAATACAAAAAACGAGAGAAAGACTTAGGAGAAGATGTTCCTCTCATCCTGGACTATAACATCAACAATAGGAAAATTAGAAAATCAATAGTAAAATATTGGCCTATTCTAAAAAGAGACCCCATTCTTAGTAAAATCTTACCGGAGAAACCTCGAATTATCTATAGAGGTAATAAATCAATTAAAATGGATTTGGTCCACAACCATCAGAGAGATGATAAAGCTAAAAGAGATAAGAATCTGTTTGGCCTACTCCCAGGCTTTTATGGATGTGGACATTGCATTTCATGCAGAAAAACTGGTAGTAATAAAAGACTAATTAAGAACTTTGAATCTTCGGAAAAAACACAATATAAAATTAAAGAACTTATTACCTGTTTGTCCACCCATGTGATATACGTGCTGGAATGTCCATGTGGATTACAGTACGTAGGTCAGACCTCGAGAGCTCTCTACATCAGAATTAATGAACATTTATGTAATATTACGAGAGGATATGCAAAACATAATGTTTCAGTACATTTTAGAGACAACCATCAATGCAATCCAAGAGGAATTAAATTCTGGGCAATTGAAAAAGTGAGAAAGAATTGGCGAGGAGATAATTTAATTGAGAAATTAATTAAGACAGAGATGAGATGGATTTTTGTTTTAGACACTATGGCCCCGAGAGGAATGAATGTAGACTTCGAAGTCTGCCATTTTTTATGATTCTATCTGTTCTTTGTAATTTATGTTTTTATACCTTTCTCCTGATATTTGAAGACTGGTTCCAGTCGCATGTTATTAATAGACAGAGCCTATTTTTGTAGGTTCAATGTTTATCCCTGCTATATCACCTGGGTTGTATACTCATATAGATTTTCATTGTGTTTGTGTTGATTTTCGATCATCCAATGATGTAGTCCATATCTTGACCATTGGAGGTAACTGTTATTAGTTCCGACCAGTTGTCATTATAGTTTTAGGCTATATGCTGTACAGTATATTTTTATTTATATGTATTTTTCCGATTTTTTACTTTTTTTATTTTTCCGATTTTTCTTATTTTTTCCGATTTTTCGTTCGAATCGGCTGTTCGAAAATTTGCAAGTTAAGATCCGAACGCTTTCATGTTCAAATGAGGAATTGCCGCTATGACAGTCGAATCGGAGATCCGAACGATAATAAAAACGAAATGAAAATTCGTAAACATCCGCCCAAAGATCCGAAAACGGAAATACGTCACACTGAATTTGACCAATCACAGGTGGAACGCAGGTGACCCGCACGCCGAATACATGCGGTTTTTTACATGGATACAGACTATATAAGGAGTAAGATGGCTCCTGGGGGACTTTTTATTATAATTTTTTGACTGAGGAAGCCTGCAGCAGCAGGTGAAACGCGTCTCGCACTTTATACACCTTTCTTTGGTGTTTTGTCTCTTAATAAATTTTCATTGTTTTATATTTTGGCCATTTTTATTTATTATTATTTTTTACCTTATTTTTCATTTTAATTTTTTGCCATTACCTCTCTACTTGCCACATCTGTGCATTGGGTTGAACTGTTCTATGGTGGAGCTGTGTTCCAGCGGAAATCCAGTACCGAGGATGGACCCCCTCTGATTAGCGGTCCCAGGCGCTTATACAGAGCCACTTTCAATAGAGGCTCTGTAACACGTGAGTGTAACCCTCTCTGGATTTTCTATTCTCAATTAATTTACAGTATTACACTATTATTGATTCCTTTCTCGAGATCATAAGTATACCTCCGGTTCAAAGCTACTATCAAGCCTGTAAGAATAAGGATTGTGAATCTCTTTTCCTGAATCTCTTTTCCTGCTGATGGGTGGAGCCCCCCAGAAGAGGCTTAAAGGCATACATTTGGAGTCTTGCAGACTCCCTGTTTGTGAGTGAAAAATCTTATTTTTTTCTGATTTTTTGGTGTACACTGATACTATGCAATGAGATTCTCTTTTTGTCTCTTTTAGAAGTCGATGCCATTTAACAGATTTATTATTCCACTGAAAGAAATAAGAACAAGGGAAAGAAAGAAAAATAGACCTTCCTTTTGTCTTGTCTTCTCATTTATATATATTGAGATACATGTGATCTCTTTTTAATCTTTAGCGCTCCTATTTCACTGTATAGTGATTTCTCTCTAGATTCTGGTTTTGGAGTGAAGGATACACTCAACTAGTGAGCTGCTTAAAAGTATATTGCTTTGCTATTTGATCTAACTCTATAGCGCCTTCACACTATAACCTCCGGGTTTTTCTTCTTTAGCATATACTTGCAGTACTTGAAAAACAAAAATGACAGTGCAGGAATACAGACACACTGCAAGGTATACTTTGGTACTCAGGAACACGATGAATTCCGCACACTGCAGGACAGGACTTGAAAAACATAAATGCAATACAATGTAAGACAGAACTTAATACGTGAATGCACAATGATTGCAGCACACTGCAAATCCTCACACTCCCAGCCAGGGAGTTCAGACAAAGCCCTGGGAATCACTCACACCATATGGCTTCGTGGCCAAATGCCTGTAAAGTGAAAACACCTGAACTTGAAAACACAAATGCAGTACAATGCAAGACAGAACTTGATAGGTGAATGCACAATGAATACAGCACACTGCAAGGTATAACTTGGTACTCAGGAACACAATGAATTCCGCACACTGCAAGGTATAACTTGGTACTTAGGAACACAATGAATTCTGCACACTGCAGGGCAGAACCCAATACTTGAAAAATGTGAATAATATAATGCAAGACAGAACTTGATACGTAAATGCCCAATGAATGCAGCACACTGCAAATCTACACACTCCCAGCCAGGGAGTTCAGACAAAGCCGTGAGAATCACTCACACCATATGGCTTCGTGGCTAAATGCCTGTAGAGTAAAAACAACTGAACTAAACACGTACAGACAAGTCTAAACAGACAAGATACATACAGAAGAAGTTCCAGAAGCCAAGCCAGGTCATAAACGAGATATCAGATAGCAGAAAATACTTAGGGAGCAGACTAGAGAATAACCAGAAATCAGAGAAAAAGAGTCATGCATAGATAATCGGAACTAGAATAACCACGAGGAACAGGAACTAGAGGATCTCAGACTAAGTCTATCCTGATCCAAGGATCAAGGGAAATCCTGGCCCTACATATAGGGCTGAACAGGTCATGTGACCGCAGACCAATTAGCCCAACAGATGGTCTGCAAAGCCTGAAAACAAAAAACAGGAATCCCTGCTACCACCAGCAGGGGGCAGGGCCGAGATGTGACAATAAAAGAATGTGCAAAATGAATGGGTTTAAAATAAAATTCTTTCAACGTTGAGTCATTTGACCAATTAGCAGTTTTTATAAAATTCTCTAATCTACAACCCTGAGCCATTGCCATAGAGGCTACCGCACTACGAGAGGAATGAGCCCCAAACACAGAAATATCAATACCAGCTTCTGCCATAATCCATTTAACCCATGATCTAGCCAAGGTAGTGGAAGAAACTGGATGATAAGGTTTAATCATGGTCAAAAAAAGGCGATCGAAAGACGGGAGACGGTAAGGGGCTGTAACCCTCTCGTATTCTTGTAAACATGATACCTGTATCAAATAATGGAAATAAATTACCTTCCACTACCTTGACATTAATTTGGTCTTTGGGAAAAGGCTGGATAAAACACGTGAGAAATGGCAGTTTTAGTGCGTCTAGAAATGGTAAAAGCTACTCCAGCTGGGGTAAAGGAACGTCCTGACAGATCCAGAGCACGGACGTCAGGGACCCTCTTACATGAGATTAGGCATAACAGCACGGCTAATTTACCTGACAATTGCTTAATTGACAATCCTGTGTTGGGAGGCCACTGATCCAGAAAATCCAACATTACATTAACATCCCATGTGAAAGTGTAACGTGAACGAGGAGGATGTTTCAAACGAATGCCATTAACCTCCCTGGCGGTCTAATTTTTTCATAATTTTGTGTCTAAAAGTGTTTCAATTTTTTTGGAAAGGAAATGTGTTGTTTTATATAGTAAGTCTGTATTCTGTAGGAATAACTCACTAAAATCCGTGCAAGCAAGAGTCTAGTAAACACACGGAGTCAGAGGTTTGAAACACGAAATAATAATTTATTATCCCAAAAATAATTATCCAAAATAATGGAAATAAATTATATTCAATAAAATAATCAAACCAAAAACCTGCCTCTTTCCTCTGGGTGCTGGGATTCCTGTGCAGATGTACACTCCTTTGCCAATGAAATACACAGGACACGGGGAACCAAAAAAAAGAGTATTTATTCTCAAAGCAGCTTTACAGAAATAAAAGGCAAATAAAAATCATTTGTAAAATGTAATAAGGCTTTGCAATACAAGTTTCGCTGGTGGATCTGGGCAAGCACCAGCGAAACGTGTATTGCAAAGCCTTATTACATTTTACAAATGATTTTTATTTGCCTTTTATTTCTGTAAAGCTGCTTTGAGAATACTCTTTTTTTGGTACCCCGTGTCCTGTATTACTTTGGCAAAGGAGTGTACATCTGGACGGGAATCCCCAGCACCCACTGCACAGCAAAGTTTATTGAATTTTTTTTTTTACTGTAATATTTTTTTTTCATTTTTGAATTTGCCGCCTGGTCCCGCCCCCCTGCGTCGCGTGACTCGCAGGGAGCGGAACCAGGAAGCAAAGTCGCCGGCTGCCGTGATCACAATGCGGTGACTGCGGAGATGGCGAGGGAGCGAAGGATGCGGTGAGTATGCATCCAGCCCGAGTGTGACTCGGGGTTACCGATCGCGGTAGCAAAATTTAACCCCGAGTCACACTCGTGAATACCGCCAGGCAGGTTAAGAAACCTGCATACCAATCTATGTTGACCCACTGGGGTCCCCTCTATACTGGGATGATAAACTGAGATAGCAGACCTGAAATTATTGATTGAGGAAGGCAGGGCCTATTGTACTAACAGCGAGGTCAGAAACTGAAGGATATCATCTATAGCAGCTGAAAAGGAATCTTTCTGCCCAAACACCAAGTGACCCAGCGGTTCCAATAGTAACGGTATTGTTTCCTAGTACCCGGTGCCCAAGCGCTGGAGAGTAAATCGGAAGAAGCTTCTGAAATTCGAGGGCCAGCGAAAGGTTGCCTGAGACTTTCCACGCCATGAGGCGGAACAAAGGAATTGACAGAACCTTCTGCAACGTGTCCTCCGGATCCTGCAGAGGTACAGGGTTCGCCCGGAGGATCCGAGGGACATCGATGGAACATCTATGGGAATGTGTCTGAATGACGTCTCCCCAACTGATCCTGCACGGAGATTTGAACTGCAGTAACTCTTTTACGCCAGCAGATGGCGACATCTCCCTGTCAAATATGTTATTACAGTGAGGAAAACATTGGGAGGATTCCCAGAATTTTATTATTGTTAAACTAATTAAAAATGATTTTGAAAAAACAAAAGCACGTTCCGGATTGGATTATTGGAAAATCACTTAGTAGTGGAGGGGTTAAAATTTGCTTTCGTGAGATTGTATGTTGATAAGACGCAATTTATATGTACACAGACCTGGGCATGTTTCCACATATTTTAGATGTCCTTTTGTTCAGAAATCCTACCTTTTTTTTTTAACTCTAGGGGTTATTCAGAGAGCGGATCTGGCCCTGAAATGTCACCGAACAGTGAATTTCCCCGTACGGTGACACTTCGGCGCCAAATGGCTATTCACAAAGCAGGCAGTTTGCCAAATATTGGCGAATTGCCTGCAAGTACAGTGCCTGTTCGGCGGCAGTGAAATACGGTGCTGGTCGGCGGCAGTGAAATACAGTGCTGTTCAGCGGCAGTGAAATACGGTGCTGTTCGGCAGCAGTGAAATCCCTCATAGAGAAGCAATGGTTAATCTATTCACATTGAACAGCAGAGAAATGTCAGTGAAATGCCCTGATGTTCAGTGGTTTCATTCGACAGGTTTAATCAGACGAATACCATAGGTTTCAATGTTAAAAATATTCCCGTTTTAATCCAATATCTAATAAACCGTTTATTATTTTAATCTGCAGCAAAAAGTCTCTTTATTTATTTTTAGGATCTTCTAGGCCAAGTATTTTCTTTTTTTCTGTAACAGCCCTTTTAATTATCATTCGTAGTATTTTATATGTAAATTCCAGACATTTTCCTTCAGTAATTTTGTTGCAAACAGCGTTTCAGTTTTGACAATTTCAAGCGTATTGTTTTGTTTTTTAACCCCGTTCGTCAGCTTGTCTGCTTTTTTCGGCGGCTGGTCTGCGCTGTGATTGGTGGCTTTTTCGGCGTATTTTTTTGCGGCGGTTCCAGTGGGTCTTCCTTGCACTCCGGTGACCCTGCGGTGAATGCTGAATTCACCGCAGGTTGGGGAGCTTTGATTTGATAGGAATTGCCGGGAACGAGAGACCACCGAAATGTCGGCGCCGTTTCGGTGCTCTCTTAATAACGCCCATAGTGTTTACAAAACAACATGCTAAACACATTCACACACGTGCAATATATATACAAATACACAAAACAAATAAAACATATAACGGAACAAATCACCTGAATCTTCCAGGGGAATATTCTGGAACAAACCACCAATTAGCAGAACTCTGAGGTGTTATGCATCCCCTGTGCGTGTTTTTAAAGACACGCAGTCCTCCGCTGTGCGCGCACCTGCAGATCACGCTCATTTTCACGATAATTACACTCCCAGGCCAACCTCAGCGAAAGCGAGGGCCGGCGCGTTATCACCCCCCCCCCACCTCTCCGCAGCATTCAACACTTGAATGAACTCCAGCGTTATACAAAAACCACCGAAAGCTTGTAGTGACTTTATTCTTTGCTTAAAATACATATGAAACCAGCGAATATTATAATATCATACTGAAATATATCCGATTTGCTGTTTTGTTATTTTTCTTTACTTTTTTGGAAACAAAAAAATATCACAAACTGTAAACTCGATCACAAATAAATTTGAGGTTTTGCTGTTACAGTACTCATTCCTGACAAATATAGTCACACTTTTAAAGAGAGAAGACGTTTTAAAAATACTGATATGCAAACATCTTTTTTTTTGTAAGGTCAGTGCAAAAAAAACACAAATTAAAATAAACCAACGATAAAACATTGACAATCTGTATGCAATCGTAATACAATAAATATATATATATTTAAATATTCTCCATAGCTCGAGGTACACAAATGGTGGTATCAGCGCGTACAAAAAGACAGATACACAAGGTACAAAAAAAACAAAACTTTTATAAATAGAATACAGAAGCTGGAGATATTGACTTTTACAAGGCAAAGGTATCAAACCACGAACCCCATTACAAATTCACATTTTTTTTTTGTTTATTTAAAACACAACAAAAATACAAAGCTCAAGTATGTTGTCAGATCAATTAGTCAACATTTAGCACAGATAATCAAACGGGATCAATATCATTATTTCTTAAACTACGTACACGAGATTACCTTCTCTGTCTCCTTGTTGGTTGTGTCTATGATAAGAGTCCTACAGAATATCTATATGTTTTTAACAAAGATCATTTATAGTTTTGTTCAATAAAAGCAAATTAAAAAACCAACTTATAAAACGTAAGCCAAATTACCTGAAACATTGAAATAAAAATTCAAACCGGATTTGGAAATTAATTCCTATTGGCTAATTTAGTCTAAATTTTATGTTTCATCTTGTTTTTTCAAGATACAGAGAGTGATTATTTAGGGAATAGGACGTCAGGTCAATATATATTTCATTCATTGCTTATTTTTTTTTTTACCACTAATATTATTTAGTTTAGTGCAAATATTGAAGACTTTGTTTTAAAAAAAAAAATAATAAAAAATCATTAGGGTTTTTTTTCTTCTTAAATGAGTATATATGCATTAAAGCACACAGGGCTCTTCTGTTCCTGAGAGGATGCAGTTTGTTAGGCAGCTTTCATATAAAGTCACAAAGTTTTGTGATTACTAGAAAAAAATAATATATTTATTTTTCGTTCATTTATTTTATTTTTCGAATAAAGAATTATTTGAAAAAAATAAATAAAAGAATATTGTCCTTGGATTTATTTAATTCTCTAGAAATAAAATACCACAGATCTTCCCTATTTTCAAATAACTCTGACAATCATCTGTTATTTCAAAATATACATTTTTGGTAATAATATAAAGAAATACATCTTAAAGTTACAGGTCATTAAATAGATATATTATTAAAAATATTATTGTGTTTAAAAAAACTGATGCGTTTCTTACTGCATATATGTTTGTTATGATCAGTGGCATATTAGAAGCCTTTGACATATTTTGTTACATGTTACATATTCACTGTATTGATGCAGCAGTAGATATTGTATATATATTTGAAAGAAAATAAATTATATAGCTAGTTTTATGAAAATGTAAATTAAATTGAAGGGGCAGACTAGGTTACAAATTCGGAATGGTTTTAAAAACATTGTCATTGTAAAAAAAAATGAAACAATAAAAAATTACATATAACTCAAATTAGGTTCTAATTGGCGATTTTCTTGCATGACTTAATGTTATTTAATTATTTTGAGTTTATTGGTGCTTCTATAGTAAAATTATTATTTTAAGGCTAAAGGGAAAGGCCATGTGAACTTCAAATTTATTTAATCTCATTTTCTTTTGAAAACATAATATATTGGTCCAGGTGGAATATATAAATCTGGATATTTTTGTATAGAATTCTCTACAGCAAGATGTTTATAATATTTTATATTTATCAAACTCTGCTTCATAAAGTTTAAGGGTTCTTTAAGGGTTTTTGTAAACTTTACAACCAATAGAAATGCACAAAAAGAGACCCAAAAACCGATGAGAAAAATTGTTGGGAAAATTAAATAGTATATTTCGTTTAGGATTTTTTTAAAAATTCTGAATAAATTACGATCCTTTCAGATAACAATCATAAAAACATTTTTCAAGGACATTTTTTTAAGTAATAAACCATCAGAGATTCTTTCATCTGTATGTAGAAAATAGTTGTCACAAAAAATAAAACCTGTTTTAGAACATGTGTTTTATTAAGTTCAATTAAAAGTTTTTGTATTTGCTACATTAACCCTAGCCCTACCAGTCCCTACATCGTGGGATCTGCCATCTTGCATTAATATTATTTTTCATGTTTGTTACATAAATATACCTAGATATCCCATAATTCCCCATTTCGAAAAGGAGTTCCCATTGACCTTAATGAATACTCGCCCCGGAGTCTTCACTGGTAATGTTAATTCCTTCAATATAAAGGTAATTTTGTATAAAACACATTAGCATAGATTTCTAGTTCAGTTATGGAATGCATAGTTAGCTCATAATCGTGGGATAAACGGATTTTAATGGAACCCTAGTAATATAGTTTAAATTATATAAATTCACCTAATTTTTATTTATTAATTACATTTTTAATAAATAAAGGAATAAAAAATGTTTAAAATGTTTTTATAAATGCATCTCTTGCCTTGAGTCACTTCTGACATGGGCCTCGATTTAGCTCAACACAAACTGGCCCTTATTTCGACCACTTTTTTGGTTTGGGAGAATCGAATTCGGGTTTTCTGGCATTTCGATTCCCCTTAAAAACTCAGCTCAACTTTCAGCTCTTGAGGCTTTTCTTTTTAATGGACATATCAGCTTCAATTTGAGTTTGTCGGTTTGCCAGTTGCCGACAAAGGTGTCGATAAATGGATTTTCAGGCAGAAAAACAGAGGAACGTAGACTGAAATCTTTGTTTAAAAGCAAAAATCTGTATTATACTGGCTGAAAATAAGCTTTATTTTGCGCTTAATTTTTTTCTACAGATCACCAGTCGAATGTCAGTTCTAGCAGAATTTTTTTTTCAATTGAATCAGCCAATATTTTGACTAAAATAATATTTTTCTTTATAAATTCGGCCGATGGAATTAAATCGAGCCCATGGTCTCAAATTTTGACAAAGTAGCAAACATACGAATTTTGGTCTCGAAATGCAACAGACATATTGTAAAGATTCTCATGGCATTTCTAAGAATGTCAATCTGGTGGAAGAGTGAAATAAACACAACTTTATTAGCCAAATTATTTCACAAATATTTGCGTTTGCTTTTCTAAAGCAGGAAAGGGATTTAAGAAAATTATATTAATCTAAATTAATTATAAAAAAAGGCTTCATAAAAAAATGAACACACTAGAAATGTTTTACTTTTGGAGATTGAAAAATACTCTTATCATGGTAGAATCACTGTAAGCGAAGTAGAGACACTTAACTTACTGCCAAGTGGTTGTACCTTAACACAACTCAAAATTGTTCCCTGGCGAAATAACTCCATCTTTGTTCTCCTATATTTTTGCATCGGAACCGAAACGCTGCCTGGTACACACGTATCACAATTAATATTTCTGTAGAAAAATTACACTAAATTTCTTCCGAGCAACAGATCACTTAAAGAGATGAACGTTCACATCATAAGAATTGGAAGAAGAGGCAAAAAACATTTACAAAATTACAATATAGATTTCGAAAAGAATGGTTTTGTTTGTTTGTTTGTTTCTTATCAAATGAGCTTGGCTTTCTGTAGAGTTTGCGAAAGCCATAGTGTGTCATTTGATGTGGAACAAGGCTACATGAACTGGCTCTCCTGATGGGGCAATAGAGGCACTGATCGTAAGAAACCGTAGAGAGTTCTCCATACCCACGCGGCCATCGTAGGCCACCGGAAAAGATGCATGTGATACATTCAAGCGTTAGGCTCGGTCAGAGGTTGCCCAAGGTGGCATCTGGAAATGCTCTGAGTTAATTTGAGAATACGCTGAAAGTCAGCGAACCCAACATCCACTGTGGATGAGTCACTCTGCTCTGGTCTCCCAACTACAATAGTGGGACTGTATTGGCGACGGCAAGCACCTCTTTGAGAATCTATCAAAATTGACCTGGTTTTGTAGCTGATCGCATCAGTAGGCGAGGAGCGTGTTTCCTCAAATGTAAATGTTGGAATAAGTCAACAACCTGTGAAGATGTACTAGTGGAAGAAGTCATCGCTTCTAAAAACAGTAGATGTATTGGTGAACACAAATACCCAGTGAATTCTGTCATCTGCAAAAAATCCAAATGACCAAAGGGGTTCAGCAAGCTTTATACAGGTTCCAGGAGGACCAAACATTTTCCTTTCTGTGGTTGCTGACCATATGATAATTGTACAGCTACAGTAGTGCTGAATACCTTAATCGGTTATGTAGTAGGTGGCAAAATGTGCACATGGCCGTCGCCGAGAGAAAATCAGAAACTGCCAACATAAAGATTATGAAATCAAAACCAAAGATTCTAATATTAGAAGGTTTAGAAAACCCAAAGTGGACCCTACAATGTCCTCTACAAAGCGGGTGCTAATCATGATGCTTTTGTAAACATTTAAAGTACTGGGCACATCATATGGTCTCATGCACCCACTCTCTGCCAGTGCATTAGACCTTATTATTGGCTGAGTCCCTGCAAAACTACCAAGCCACTTCAATATTATTCTGGTTCCTTCATGGTCATCAGTAGGTACCAGCAGCTACCTGGTTTTGCATTTCACAGCTAGCATGTTCACATTGCTTCCTTTGGAAAACTAATTTGGTATCCATGATCACATTAACTGGCACTACAGTCCCTCCCCAAGGGACACAACACTCTACATCCATCCTGGACTCATTTTGAGTGCATCATGTAGTGCTACCAAACAATTCCTTCACCATATATTGGTGAAAATCATCCAATGGTACAACTGGCAGACTTCCTCCTGACATAGTAACTGGTACCAAAGTTTAATTCATTCACAATGCAAACATTAGGGTTGTTATGTGACTTTCTAAAGCTTCTTCCCAATGTACATGATGTCATTAGTCAATTCTATGACTATCTGTCCAATCCTCTCCAAACACCTTACATGTATGATTGTCCAACTCACGCCAAGAACACTGGCTGCTATCACCTTTCTTCTTTCCCCATAGTATTTGTCCCCACAGCATGATGGCTGGTATCATCGACCTGATCTTGCCACACCATTAAAAATTACAACGTAGGCCGGACAGTATCAGAGGACATACAAACCGAAAACGATAAGCTGTGAGGGTACTTTATTACAGGTAGGAAAAACCATGAAAAAGTGACAACTGGGCCAATACGTCCACAATCAAGAAATGAGCAAGTCGTAATAGGCTGACACGTAGCTTCCTTTAACCCCTTCACTGCTGAACCATTTCATGTCTTTAAAAAAACACATTTTTCTATGATTTTTTTCTTTACTTTACACATGGTCATGTTTGATATCATTGGAAAGGCCATGCTCTGGCCTTTCTAATGATACCAAACATGACCCTGCTAGCTCTCAAGAGTCAGGAGATATTGGGGTTCAAAGGAACCCCCTATCTCCACCCCCATCTTTCCTTAGGAAAGAATCAGGACGTTCCCCACACGTCCTCAGCAGTGAAAGGGTTAAAGGTGTATGTTCTACCTGTAATTAAGTGCCCTTACAGCATGTCCAGGAATTGCCTACCATTTTTTTGTTTGTGTGGATTGTTGTGAAGGAGTGTCTCTCTAGTGGTAGAGCACCAAATACCAATCGGAAAGGCATAGGGCCATATTACACATGTCCAGCTAAACCGGGGACGCTACGGTGGATAACCTGCCCCACTTAGCGTCCCCATTATAGCTCCATATTACGTGGTAGGCGCTGATTTAGCTGCCTACCCCGTAATGCAGCACTAAGGTCCAAGATATTCGAGGCAGTGCTAACGCGCCGCCTCGAGTATCCCCTACTGGAGTCCATAGCACTCCATGGAGGCTTGTGCTGCCGGGTCAGCTGACCTACAGGATCTCGCCTCTCAGGTCCGCAGAGTGATTGCGGAGGGAGACTGAGGACTTTTCCCCCCCAGTCTCACTCTGCTCCTGGTGACCAGAAGCGGAGGATCGGGCCGCCGTTCACGCCGCAGGATGAGAGGTATCAAATTTGTTGGGGGATTTTAAGTGATTGCTGACTGATTCCAGAGAAGCATAGGGACGGCAAAGTACAGTAAACTCGAGCTAGAAAGTGCAATTTACGATGTGCTAACCTATTAGCATTCGGATTGTAATATGGGCGTCCTACGCTAGGGCCACTTAACCTACCGTTAACGCTCACCTAGCTGAGCGCTACCGTTACCGTTAAGATGGCAATATTGCCCATAGTGGGCTCTCGTAGCTTGGCCTGACCTTGGGAGTGACAGTATCAGAAGCCAGCTCACTCTCGGCATAGTCCCCAGCATCTTCTGTCAACCCGACCAATTAGACTGGACAGCATGAGATTGGCAAACTGAAACGAACTTCCTGACATAAGATTAAAGTGAATTAATAACAACTAGCGGGATCATGGCCGTTTGATGGATTTCCGTCCATTCGTTTTTTTTCAGATTCCCTGTTGCAATCCAAGGTATTTTAATTGAATGTGGGTATTTATTACACGTCCTATGGGACGGATATCCAACATGTTCTAAAGATTTTCTGTATGTTCTTAGAATATGGCGTATTCGGACACAACACACAGTATACAATTTGAAAGCTTTTATACATTTGTTCACTTATGATACAACTGACACCATTTCTCTACATAATTATCGGGTGTGCAGTTCGATTCTGTCTGATTTGTTTATTAATTTATCAAAAATTTATATTTTCTCATAAAATCTCGAATTATGAATGAAAAGACAAACTTGCATGGATAATTTGGCTTTGGGTTCTTATTGGAAATGCACATAAATACACATGTCCTTGGCACACTGACGTATAGGGTTTATTGTTATTGCCGGTTATAGTTCACAGACAGACGGACTGTCTTCTGAGGGGTTTGGGTGGGTATTCTGCCGTTACAGACAAACACACTCTCTGTTAATTTGTAATCTAGACATTATAACGAGGTTATTGTCCACAACAAGGACCAACCCTGATTGAAAATGTTCAAGCCTTCCTATCAGATGAATCCATCCCTCATCAGGGGGGAGCCTGGTTATCATGTTATCATACAAGATACCTCAATGAAGCAGAAATCAGGTGCTTCTTGGCAGTACTGACCCGAATGCATGACGTACATGGAACCGCATTGTAGTCCTCCACTCCTAATCCCAACAAGTACCCGGAAGACCCAGAAACACAAACGTCAATGGTATCTACATCCAATGCCTAACTTCAGTTGGATCATGAGATCTTTACCGGATCATTTACCAGTGAATTTGAAAGCATTCTCGTTGGCCAATCAAACTCTATGTAGAGCAGGGGTCAGCAACCTTGGCCCCCCAGATATTTTGAAACTACATTTCCCATGAGGTGTTACCAGCCTAATGAGTGAATGAGCATCAAGAGAGATGGAGATCCAAAACATCTGGAGGGCCAAGACTCACCCAACATTGCTGACTAGGCTCGTGCCAAGGGCTGTATGGCACAAACCTCTTACAATATTGCTGGAATAAACTATTTTATTTGCTTGTATTTTTACTGTCCGAAAAACCGCCCACATTTCTCCCAAAACACAGCCATCAGTCTATGGACTGTGACCAGTCACTGTATTTGAATGCTCATAGACCCTAGTGCCCTCACCCGTTCGGAGGGCTGATTAAGTACAGGGACTTAGATCCACCCAGAACCGGAGCGCTCAGCTCAGGTTCCTGGATTTAGGGAACCAGCTCCCACCAATGACTCTCAATGTGCTCAAAATAGACAACCAATGAATTGGTTGGGCAATCGCTCAGTTGTCCAGATTCCCTGCAGTCATGTGACAGCTGCGGCTTACAGGAAGCCAAGAGCATGTTACACCCAGAACAGCACAGAGAAGCCAAGTGCTGGACTTAAGGTAGGCTTAGAATCAAATATATGGTCAAAATGGGATGGGTAGGTGGAGGGGGTAATGTTTTACCCATCCATCCCCCCTCCTGTTTTATCCCTAGCCTCCCCAAACTCTGGCCTCTTAGGTATCGCTGATCTACAACTCCCACAAATCTTTGAATGCAATAGATGGACAGAAAATAACGAGAGTTGCAGTTAGTTAAGCAACATCTGAAGGGAAGAGCTTGGAAATCTCAGCCCTAGAGTATTCCTTGAAGGGTATGATATCGTCAAGCTTCAATCTGCCACAGCAGATAAAAGGATCTGGAACTTGGCAGAACGAGGCCCTGTACCTCCACATGGATCAATTAATGAATCCTGCAGATCTTCACAGTCTGAGTAATGATGCCTGCAGCTTTCCAGGGACCTACCACTGAACCATACGGCTTTCCAAAGACCCAACAATGAACCTTGCAGCTTTCCGAACACCTACCACTGAACCATGCGGCTTTCCTAAGATCCAACAATGAACCTTGCAGCTTTCCGAACACCTACCACTCAACCATGCGGCTTTCCAAAGACCCAACAATGAACCTTGCGGCTTTCCAAAGACCTACCACTGAACCTTGCTGCATTCCAGAGACCCAACAACAAACCTTGCAGCTTTTCAGAAACCCAACATGAACCCTGCAGCTTTCCAGAGACCTACCACCGAACCTTGTAGTATCCAGAGACCCAACACTGAAGCCTGTAGCTTTCCAGAGACCTAACACTGGCTTTTCAGAGACCCAACATGGAAAACTGCAGTTCTCCAGAGATCCAACACAGAAACCTGAAGCTTTTCAGAGACCAAAATCTGAACCTGCAGCTTTCCAACACGAAAAACTGCAGCTTTCCTGAAATACAAAATAGAACCCTGCGGCTTTCCAGAGACCCAACATGGAACCCTGCGGCTTTCCAGAGACCCAACATGGAACCCTGCGGCTTTCCAGAGACCCAACATGGAACACTGCGGCTTTCCAGAGACCCAACATGGAACCCTGCGGCTTTCCAGAGACCCAAAATGGAACCCTGCGGCTTTCCAGAGACCCAACATGGAACCCTGCGGCTTTCCAGAGACCCAACATGGAACCCTGCGGCTTTCCAGAGACCCAACATGGAACACTGCGGCTATCCAGAGACGCAACATGAAACTACGGCTTCCAGAGACCCAACATGGTTGCCAGAGACCCAACATGGAAGCCTGTGGCTTTCCAGAGACCCAACATGGAAGCCTGCTGCTTTCCAGAGACCCAACATGGAACCCTCCAGCTTTTACTGAGAACCAAATGGAACCCTGCAGCTTTCCAGAGTACCAACATGGAACCCTGTGGCTTTCCAGAGACCCAACATGGAACCCTCCAGCTTTCCAGAGAACCAACATGGAACCCTGCAGCTTTCCATAGAACCAACATGGAACCCTGTGACTTTCCAGAGACCAAACATGGAACCCTGCGGCTTTCCAGAGACCAATCATAGAACTCTGTGGCTTTCCATCAAAGCGACACTGAACCTTGTGGCCTTCCAGAGACCCAACACTGAAAACTGCGGCTAAAGACAGAACCCTGCAGCTTCCCAGAGATCCAGCACTGAACCCTGCAGACTGTCATGAACTTTTTAATTAACTCTGTGAATATATGAGACCCTGTCAGAGTCTGTTCTGATTATTCTCTGTGAGATTTCACTTTTCCGTACCATTACAAGTACTGATCGAATGCACCAACCAGTACCTATCGATGCTCTTGATGTTCCCCGCCGTGAGAACAATGTAACGTTGTCCTTTCTAAGGCTACATTACCGACACCAAAAGCTGAAATTGTGCTTGTGAAATCGGGGTAAATTCCCTTTCCTTTGAGAAAAAGAAGCAAACTCAGACGCACCTTGTATTGGTAAACGGCTCGGCACAAGGTGGAGCTGCTTAATAACAGTCTAGTGATATTGCTGTCACCAAATATTGTAAAATCGAAGCAGAATTCTGCACAGGCGCGTCACGCAGATACACAAAAAAAAAGAATTAAAAAGACACATGGCACAAAACAACAAAGTAACACTGGGATCCAAATCCCGCCGCCCACAGCACCCCTCCCCCCACAGTACCCCCCCCCCACAGCTCCCCCTCCCCCCACAGCACCCCGAATTGAACTAAATAAATTGTTGTTTGTTTTTTTTGCATCTCTGGTTACAAAACATTAGTTATATCATTAGTTATATCGCATCCAGCAGTAGCTGTGTTTGTTGATACATTGTTTAATGTAGAATATTCGAGGACTTATAGCGGGTGGGTTTAAAAGTCCCCCACCCTTGGGACATATATATATGTGGTAAGAGGAGGGTATTTTCAGTAAATCCTGAGAATAGTATTTTTCACTTTGCGTCCCGCCATGGCGCGGTCAGCGATACACACGATCTGATGGAAGGGCGAGCAGGGCTTTAATCAGCTGATAAACAAATACAAATGATTTTTTTGTTGTTTTTGTTGAGAGCAGCGAGTGGGGATAAAAGACATTCCTAACTTCATTTTTTCCTACTTTCTTGTCCTTAAAAAATGAAACTTGGCTCCTCTTTCTGCGGAATAATCATTTGTAACGTAAAACAGAGAATGTGTGGTGTTCCTTATATATATGACATTTTTTGAAAACACATATATATGTGTGTGTGAGTGTTTGCTCTGAGAAGTGTTCATCTTTCAGCTTGTTTATGTGTGTGTGTGTGTGTGTGTGTGTGTGTGTGTGTGTGTGCAAAGGAAGAGAAATCTCAATGTATCCTCCCTGGTAAAGTACTTTACTAAAAAATATATATATATCTCTAAGATGTGTTCATGTATTAGTTTATTTGTGTGTTTTCTTTTGTATTCTTTCTCTGTGTGTGTGTATATCTGAGATGTGTTCACGTATCCTCTTTTTTATCTATGTGTGTATGTGTGTGTTTTTTGTTCTCCCTGTGTGTGTGTGTATCTGAGATGTCTTCATGTATCCTCTTTTTTATCTATGTGTATATGTGTGTGTTTTTTGTTCTCCGTGTGTGTGTATATCTGAGATGTGTTCATGTATCCTCTTTTTTATCTATGTGTGTATGTGTGTGTTTTTTGTTCTCCCTGTGTGTGTATATCTGAGATGTGTTCATGTATCCTCTTTTTTATCTATGTGTGTATGTGTGTGTTTTTTGTTCTCCCTGTGTGTGTGTGTGTATCTGAGATGTCTTCATGTATCCTCTTTTTTATCTATGTGTATATGTGTGTGTTTTTTGTTCTCCGTGTGTGTGTATATCTGAGATGTGTTCATGTATCCTCTTTTTTATCTATGTGTGTATGTGTGTGTGTTTTTTGTTCTCCCTGTGTGTGTGTATATCTGAGATGTCTTCACGTATCCTCTTTTTTATCTATGTGTGTATGTGTGTGTTTTTTGTTCTCCTGTGTGTGTGTATATCTGAGATGTGTTCACGTATCCTCTTTTTTATCTATGTGTGTATGTGTGTGTTTTTTGTTCTCCCTGTGTGTGTATATCTGAGATGTGTTCACGTATCCTCTTTTTTATCTATGTGTGTATGTGTGTGTTTTTTGTTCTCCCTGTGTGTGTATATCTGAGATGTGTTCATGTATCCTCTTTTTTATCTATGTGTGTATGTGTGTGTTTTTTGTTCTCCCTGTGTGTGTATATCTGAGATGTGTTCATGTATCCTCTTTTTTATCTATGTGTGTGTTTTTTGTTCTCCCTGTGTGTGTATATCTGAGATGTGTTCATGTATTGTCGTTTTTTGAGTGTTTGCTCTTGTATTCTGTGTGTGCATATAGCCTCTTTTAATGTGTTCACTCTCTCCCTTTATTTCTATATATCTGAGATAAATCCATGTATTCTTTTTTATGTGTATGTTCTCTGTGTCATTGCAGTTGTATATATCTGTGTTCATGTATTCTCTCTTTATCAATGTGCGCGCCCTGACTCTTTCATTCCATCTTTTTGTTTCTGTGTATACCTGTGATGTGTTTGTTTATGCTTCTCTGGTTCTATTTGTACATATATATATATATATATATATATATTATGCACAGACATATTTTATATTAAGTTTATATTTAATGTCTCGTTACAGTGAAATCTGTGTCTAAACTCGTTTATTTCCCCGCTGAAACAGTAATGTAATGAGTAATGGATCCTGCTTCCCGAGGCAGGTCTGTCTCTATATAACACTCTAATGTATAAAAAAGGAATAAAATCCCGGTGATGACAGCAGTGAAGGAGCAGGACGGAGCTTGTCATAGCAACAGACCCCCATAGTAATAGGTTCTTTCAGTGAGATTATAATAGTCGATGAGCCTGATGTATTCCCTGAAAATGGCAGAAAATAAGAAGGTCAACAGCTGCTATATATAACCCTCAAAGTCCCCGGCTCGGCGGCTCCCCCTGAAAGAAAAAAATCCTTTATCCAAGAAATGGTTGAGGAGAAAAAGCAGAATCGACACGTACGGGGTGAAAAAATAATAGGGTGTTAAATAAAGCGGACACCCCTCAATCTGCAAAACCAATGCTAAGATTTAAGGCACTGAGAGGGTTGTGCTCAAAAAGTACATTCACAGGGGTTCAGGGGTTTGCGCAGGAGGCGGGATTCAGCGCTGACGCACTATCGGACAGAACTTCATTCCTTGATCGATCGGCGTAAACGCGTCTCCTAGAACCCATGCTGTGCTAATGCTACAGGTTTCAGCAACGTTTACAGAACAATGAGACACTGTGTTATAGGTTGCTCTGCACATGTTCTAGATAATCAAGCAACCTGCAGGGCAGATCCATTGATGTTCTGGATCATCAGTCAACACATCTATTAATTAAAGTAATGTTTTTGCTTCTTTTCTAAATCCTCTCTGGTCTAAAATGCTCCTAGACCTTCCCCAGATTCATTAATAACATTGCGAACTGCATTATCCCCTCAGCCATGATGGTCAAGGTCAATCATTAAAGTCCTATGGTTTCCATTGATGCGACTGGGACAGGTCCGGTTCTAGATTACTCATCTCCTCCCGTCTTGCTGTACTAGCAAGCCCGCTGTGTTACCAGTTCACCCCACCATAACAATAAGATATGATCGTGTTGTTGGACATCAACTTGTCTTAATAATATGATCGTACCTGCTCTATGGTTCTAGGTTACCCAACGATGCTAGAGTTCCAAATATATTTTCAAAGTCCCACCCTCTATGGTAATGCCATTGTTGGGACCCTCTTCTGGACTTCAAGATTATTCTACCAGATCAACCATGTCTTAAATCATCAGCTGAGCTCATATGAGAAGTCATATCAATCCATGTTCCAATGTGATACACAGAACCAAAGCCGTTTGTCATGGCCAACATGGTCTTCAGAGGCGTATCCTTACATTTCTCCATGTTTTCTGTTCACAAGGTACAAAAACCCTAGAGATTCTACTTTCTAGGTTTTCAATTTCTACTAGAACCTAACTGCCTAGTCCTTAATTGAAGAACCACTGCTGGAGTCCTACTGGTGTCCTACCTTTAACCAAGATTCAGGTATTGTAATGAGAATATAAGACCCAGAGTAGCTCATTTTTACCTAAAACTGGTGTTCCTATGTCCTGCAGATGTATTGGCTTAGTAATATATCAAAGCAAACCTAGATATAAGACGCAGACAACTGACACTGGTTTGCGCCGCTACAAAAACAGGGGATGACATGGGTTTTATGCAAATTGTGTAAAACCAAACAAACTGGGTTTGGTAAAAAGATAAAGGTCTAACTGGACTCCTTTAGGCCCCATACATTTCCATTCAGGGGTCCCCCTCCAGTGTAGTCCCCTCCAACCTACAATAAAATGGACTGAGAGAAGGAAACGGTCAGACCGAAAAACTAATGTAAGGATGAAATTAGATTATTTTTCCCCTTCGGATCCCATCAAACATCGTAGATTCCACCCAGCAATACACTACGGTGTCAGATCCAATGTCCTTCCCATGATACATTTCCTGGACGCAGGATACGTCATTGCTAAAGTGAGTGAATCGTTTTCGTCCCTGGTTCTTTGGCCGTGTGACCATGGAGTGTGTGTATGGGTCTGAACCAGCCCTCCGTATCCCAGGGATTATATGAAAAATATGTAATTATAGAGAAAAGGACCACACATTGTATTATGTCTCCAGCGAGCGCCATCAATGGACCCAATCTCACTGGATAGAAAGGAAAGCAGCACAATAAAATGATTCCTTTGAATATGACGCTACAGTTGACCTCACTATGACAAATAAATGGTCTTTCATCAAACCCTGGAGAAATGGCTTCCTCTTTTCCTTCCCAAACTCAATGGACGCCATAACCAAGCGTTAGGAGTCAAACTCAAACTCAGAAATCACCCGCGAGTGGGTTTCTTTCTACCTGAAATCATATGGGCCATATTCTGGAAACTTCTGGCCAGGGAGTAGAGCATGAGGCTGGATGTTACAGGAGGAGGCTCAGGCTTGGACACTGGATCTTCACAGTCTGCGGAAACAGCTTAATATAGTCAAGAGAAGGAGTTCACGCGACTGCAAAAATCCACATGGCACATGTATTCTCGTTGCGTGGAACTGGCGGAATGTTCTGAACTTCAAGAGAATATTCGTTTCCTTGTGTGGAACCACTGAAATGTTCTTCTGACCAATGGACCACTATATGGAACCAGCTGAATGTTTCTGGAACCAGTGAAAGGATCTATGAAAACAGTGGAAAATTCTATGAAACCAGAGAAATATGTTGGGTGCACAACCACCCCATGAGAACATCCGCTCTGCTGAGGCTGATCCAGTGTCAGGATAAAGGTCTCTGCTCGATTTCCTGTTCTCCTCTCTGAAGGACACGACATTTTGATGTTGGTTGGTCGATGTGTTTTTGCTGAAGGCCTGGATTTGAGGATACATTAGAGAAGTGCCTTTAATCACAGCGCATGTCAGTATACCCGAACCTTGGAAATGCCCCCCATACACGACACAGACTCGTTAGAACGAGTTTCGATATTTCAAGGTACATGTAAGACATGCGGACACTCTCAATGGTCTAGGACAGAACTCAAATCTATTTGCATCATCTGTTCCTTCCACCAGAATGAGCAAGCTGGTGTATTTAGATATGTTACACAGAGCAAGGAATGTGTATCAGTCGACTGACAAACGCAGCGGCTCTTTATTCGCACAAATACACGAGCTCCAGACATGGACTTGCCTGGATAGACCAAGGTATGAAAGCACCTGGATGGGGCTACGGTGTAGGAGGAGGTTTAGGTGATGAGCAGGAGCCTTGGCTGTCGAAGCTTGTTGCCCGTCCAGGCTGCTGATAAAGAAATGGGAAAGGCACAGCTGTTCACTTCAACATTAATTACAAAACAACATTCACAAAGATCGAATGTTACAGAGAACAGAACCACATAAAACTAATTTATATTATCAAACAAGTGGGAACAAACACAACCAGGACATATTATCTACCAAGGTCATCCTGAGGATCTTTGTGTCAGGGAGGGGTCGGGTTATATCTGTGTGATTTGTGTCGGGGAGGGGTCGGGTTATATCTGTGTGATTTGTGTCAGGGAGGGGTCGGGTTATATCTGTGATTTGTGTCGGGGAGGGGTCGGGTTATATCTGTGTGATTTGTGTCAGGGAGGGGTCGGGTTATATCTGTGTGATTTGTGTCAGGGAGGGGTCGGTGTTATATCTGTGTGATTTGTGTCAGGGAGGGGTCGGGTTATATCTGTGTGATTTGTGTCAGGGAGGGGTCGGGTTATATCTGTGTGATTTGTGTCAGGGAGGGGTCGGGTTATATCTGTGTGATTTGTGTCAGGGAGGGGTCGGGTTATATCTGTGATTTGTGTCGGGGAGGGGTCGGGTTATATCTGTGATTTGTATCAGGGAGGGGTCGGGTTATATCTGTGTGATTTGTGTCAGGGAGGGGTCAGGTTATATCTGTGTGATTTGTGTCGGGAAGGGGTCGGGTTATATCTGTGTGATTTGTGTCGGGGAGGGGTCGGGTTATATCTGTGTGATTTGTGTCAGGGAGGGGTCGGGTTATATCTGTGTGATTTGTGTCGGGGAGGGGTCGGGTTATATCTGTGTGATTTGTGACAGGGAGGGGTCGGGTTATATCTGTGTGATTTGTGTCAGGGAGGGGTCGGGTTATATCTGTGTGATTTGTGTCGGGAAGGGGTCGGGTTATATCTGTGTGATTTGTGTCGGGGAGGGGTCGGGTTATATCTGTGTGATTTGTGTCGGGGAGGGGTCGGGTTATATCTGTGTGATTTGTGTCGGGGAGGGGTCGGGTTATATCTGTGATTTGGAAGGAACTTCAAATTACCCTGATAGAGATATCAGAGTACTAATGTCTCTCAGAGACCAAATAATTAACCTTTATTGAACTTAGTTAAAAAAAAAAAAAAAAATTTGGGACAACCAAAATAAACATAAGTAGACAGTGCTCACAAAAAACAGAATATCATAAAAACAAATTCTGCAGAGAAAATGGTGTATAACAGCAGAAAAATGGTCAGTAATCAATACAGTAAGTAACCTTCGAGGGTCACTTCAAGGTATTGTTAGCAGTGAAAATACTATTGACAATGTGAGACCATAAAGTACTGCATATATTGAGGCAGAGTAGACAAAAGCAAGTGACTTCTGTTAGAGAAATTGGCTCAAATAGCCCAATGTAGAGGTACTGCAAATAATTGCACAAGTTGGCATGGTAAAGAAAACCCAAAATAAAAAATTAATATGTGCATTGGGTTTTCAAAATACAAATTCCCTAGATGGAAACAGAGAGTCCTTGCCTGCCAAGTGCACCCGACGCGCGTTTCGCCGGAATGGCTCGTCAGGAGTGCACTTGGCAGGCAAGGACTCTCTGTTTCCATCTAGGGAATTTGTATTTTGAAAACCAATGCACATATTAATTTTTTATTTTGGTTTTCTTTACCATGCCAACTTGTGCAATTATTTGCAGTACCTCTACATTGGGCTATTTGAGCCAATTTCTCTAACAGAAGTCACTTGCTTTTGTCTACTCTGCCTCAATATATGCAGTACTTTATGGTCTCACATTGTCAATAGTATTTTCACTGCTAACAATACCTTGAAGTGACCCTCGAAGGTTACTTACTGTATTGATTACTGACCATTTTTCTGCTGTTATACACCATTTTCTCTGCAGAATTTGTTTTTATGATATTCTGTTTTTTGTGAGCACTGTCTACTTATGTTTATTTTGGTTGTCCCAAAATTTTTTATTTTTTTTTAACTAAGTTCAATAAAGGTTAATTATTAATTTGGTCTCTGAGAGACATTAGTACTCTGATATCTCTATCAGGGTAATTTGAAGTTCCTTCCAATTACATTAGGGGTAGACCCTCTGGTCTCTCATTTTCCTCGAATTTACAATCTTTTCTAATTGTGACACTTTTTTCTGGTATTTGTCAAACTTGTTACGCTCTACCATTCAGGTAGCGATTTATATCTGTGATTTGTGTCAGGGAGGGGTCGGGTTATATATGTGATTTGTGTCAGGGAGGGGTCGGGTTATATCTGTGTGATTTGTGTCAGGGAGGGGTCGGGTTATATCTGTGTGATTTGTGTCAGGGAGGGGTCGGGTTATATCTGTGTGATTTGTGTCGGAGGGGTCGGTTATATCTGTGATTTGTGTCGGGGAGGAGTCGGGTTATATCTGTGTGATTTGTGTCAGGGAGGGGGTCGGGTTATATCTGTGTGATTTGTGTCAGGGAGGGGTCGGGTTATATCTGTGTGATTTGTGTCGGGGAGGGGTCGGGTTATATCTGTGTGATTTGTGTCAGGGAGGTGTCGGGTTATATCTGTGTGATTTGTGTCGGAGGGGTCGGGTTATATCTGTGTGATTTGTGTCAGGGAGGGGTCGGGTTATATCTGTGTGATTTGTGTCAGGGAGGGGTCGGTTATATCTGTGTGATTTGTGTCGGAGGGGTCGGGTTATATCTGTGATTTGTGTCGGGGAGGAGTCGGGTTATATCTGTGTGATTTGTGTCAGGGAGGGGGTCGGGTTATATCTGTGTGATTTGTGTCAGGGAGGGGGTCGGGTTATATCTGTGTGATTTGTGTCGGGAGGGGTCGGGTTATATCTGTGTGATTTGTGTCAGGGAGGTGTCGGGTTATATCTGTGTGATTTGTGTCGGAAGGGTCGGGTTATATCTGTGTGATTTGTGTCAGGGAGGGGTCGGGTTATATTCTGTGTGATTTGTGTCGGGGAGGGGTCGGATTTATCTGTGTGATTTGTGTCGGGGAGGGGTCGGGTTATATCTGTGTGATTTGTGTCGGGGAGGGGTCGGGGAGGGGTCGGGTTATATCTGTGTGATTTGTGTCAGGGAGGGGTCGGGTTATATCTGTGTGATTTGTGTCAGGGAGGGGTCGGGTTATATCTGTGTGATTTGTGTCAGGGAGGGGTCGGGTATATCAGTGTGATTTGTGTCGGGGAGGGGTCGGGTTATATTAGTGTGATTTGTGTCAGGGAGGGGTCGGGTTATATCTGTGTGATTTGTGTCAGGGAGGGGTCGGGTTATATCTGTGTGATTTGTGTCAGGGAGGGGTCGGGTTATATCTGTGTGATTTGTGTCGGGGAGGGGTCGGGTTATATCTGTATGATTGTGTCGGGGAGGGGTCGGGTTATATCTGTGTGATTTGTGTCAGGGAGGGGTCGGGTTATATCTGTGTGATTTGTGTCAGGGAGGGGTCGGGTTATATCTGTGTGATTTGTGTCGGGGAGGGGTCGGGTTATATCTGTATGATTTGTGTCGGGGAGGGGTCGGGTTATATCTGTATGATTTGTGTCGGGGAGGGGTCGGGTTATATCTGTGTGATTTGTGTCAGGGAGGGGTCGGGTTATATCTGTGTGATTTGTGTCGGGGAGGGGTCGGGTTATATCTGTATGATTTGTGTCGGGGAGGGGTCGGGTTATATCTGTGATTTGTGTCAGGGAGGGGTCGGGTTATATCTGTGATTTGTGTCAGGGAGGGGTCGGGTTATATCTGTGTGATTTGTGTCAGGGAGGGGTCGGGTTATATCTGTGTGATTTGTGTCAGGGAGGGGTCGGGTTATATCTGTGTGATTTGTGTCAGGGAGGGGCCGGGTTATATCTGTGTGATTTGTGTCAGGGAGGGGTCGGGTTATTTGTGTCAGGGAGGGGTCAGGTTATATCTGTGTGATTTGTGTCAGGGAGGGGTCGGGTTATATCTGTGTGATTTGTGTCGGAGGGGTCGGGTTATATCTGTGATTTGTGTCGGGGAGGAGTCGGGTTATATCTGTGTGATTTGTGTCAGGGAGGGGGTCGGGTTATATCTGTGTGATTTGTGTCAGGGAGGGGTCGGGTTATATCTGTGTGATTTGTGTCGGGGAGGGGTCGGGTTATATATCTGTGTGATTTGTGTCAGGGAGGTGTCGGGTTATATCTGTGTGATTTGTGTCGGGGGGTCGGGTTATATCTGTGTGATTTTGTGTCAGGGAGAGGGGTCGGGTTATATCTGTGTGGTGTGTGTCGGGAGGGGTCGGGTTATATCTGTGTGATTTGTGTCAGGGGGGTCGGGTTATATCTGTGTGATTTGTGTCAGGGAGGGGTCGGGTTATATCTGTGTGATTTGTGTCAGGGAGAGGTCGGGTTTATATCTGTGTGATTTGTGTCAGGGAGGGGTCGGTTATATCTGTGTGATTTGTGTCAGGGAGGGGTCGGGTTATATCTGTGTGATTTGTGTCAGGGAGGGGTCGGGTTATATCTGTGTGATTTGTGTCAGGGAGGGGTCGGGTTATATCTGTGTGATTTGTGTCAGGGAGGGGTCGGGTATATCTGTGTGATTTGTGTCAGGGAGGGGTCGGGTTATATCTGTGTGATTTGTGTCGGGGAGGGGTCGGGTTATATCTGTGTGATTTTGTCAGGGAGGGGTCGGGTTATATCTGTGTGATTTGGTCAGGGAGGGGTCGGGTTATATCTGTGTGATTTGTGTCAGGAGGGGTCGGGTTTATATCTGTGTGATTTGTGTCAGGGAGGGGTCGGGTTATATCTGTGTGATTTGTGTCGGGAAGGGGTCGGGTTATATCTGTGTGATTTGTGTCGGGAGGGGTCGGGTTATATCTGTGTGATTTGTGTCAGGGAGGGGTCGGGTTATATCTGTGATTTGTGTCAGGGAGAGGTCGGGTTATATCTGTGTGATTTGTGTCGGGGAGGGGTCGGGTTATATCTGTGTGATTTGTGTCAGGGAGGGGTCGGGTTATATCTGTGTGATTTGTGTCGGGGAGGGGTCGGGTTATATCTGTGTGATTTGTGTCAGGGAGGGGTCGGGTTATATCTGTGTGATTTGTGTCGGGGAGGGGTCGGGTTATATCTGTGTGATTTGTGTCAGGGAGGGGTGGGGTTATATCTGTGTGATTTGTCGGGGGGTCGTTATATCTGTGTGATTTGTGTCAGGGAGGGGTGGGGTTATATCTGTATCCCTTTTATAACAGTAACAGGTGACACATGTGAAATGATGTATTTACTTAGATTTTGTTATATTTCCGGGGTGACTGGGCTGCGGTTTTACCTCCACCAATCCATGCCAGTGGGTGATTGGTTTCCGTGGATACGCTAGCATTTCATTCCAGTGGTCTCGGCCAAGCCCCTCAGCATCCAGTCCGGTTCGGCAGACTCCGATCACCTCATTGTGCCCAACCCTGTGCAGGGGTTAAATGTGTTCAATATAAGGAAACAATGTAACGATTAAAATCCTGTATAACCCCCCCCCCTTCAGGCTGTGAGTGAAACATTAAAGCCCCGTACACACTGTGTGACATGAAAATTGCGCTTTTTTCCGCGACATTGAGTGATATCGCGCGACACCACTGTATGTCTCTCAATGCACGTCACAGCGAAGCGCGGGAAAAAAGGTCACTTCCCAGCGACGAGCTTCAGCGACATTAAAATGCTTTGTTGAAGCTGAGCGATAGCGAGCGGAAATATGAGCAATATCGCTGCAAAAAACGTTCAGTATGAACGGGGCCTAAGGAACGTCTTGTTTATGCGGAGATAAACAACATTTACAAAAGATCGGCATCAAAAGATACGCCGGTAAATCCAGAAAAATGCCTAAAAAATACTAAAAAAATAAAGGGGTTATTCAGAGAGAGACGATCTGGCCCCGAAACGTCACCGAACCGTGCAATTTTGCTATTCAGAGAGCAGGCAGTTCGCCAAATTTTGGTGAATTGCCATTGAACTATGGTGCTGATCCGTGGCAGTGAAATACGGTGCCTGTTCGGCGGCCGAACAGGCACCGTATTTCACTGCCACGGGACAGCACTGTATGTCTCTGCCGCCTAACAGTACTGTATTTCACTGCCGCCGAACAGCACCGTATTTCACTGCCGCTGAATAGCACCGAATTTCACTGCCGCCAAACAGGCACCGTATTTCACTGTCGCGGAACAGCACCGTATTTCATTGCCGTCGAACCGCACCGTACTTGCTGGCAATTCGCCAATATTTGCTGAATCGCCAGCTTTGTGAACAGCCGAATGGCCAAGAAATGACACCATACGGGGAAACTCACTGTTTGGTGACATTTCGGTTGTCTCTGAATAACCCCTTTATTTTTTAGGCATTTTCCGGTGAAATTTTTGATTCTGTGGCCAATTCAGCTCTCTCTGAATAAGCCCCTATATTCTTGGGAATCATCAATAAACAGGAAATCTCCTTCCGTACCTGTCGTAATCCATGACGGCGATGGAGAGGCTGACTTGATCCATGTTCTCAGGAGGGATATCGAAGATGATGGCCTCGTTGTAGACGGGATTCAGGGTGTTCCTTTTTGTTGTGGTTTTTCGCTTTTTCAGTCTTCGACCTTCGCACATGAGAGAGACCTTGACGTAGGGATCTGTGCACGAAGAAATCACAGTTACATCATGTCCAGAAGGTGTGTTACAATGTTATACATCTGCACGGATATGACTGCCATCTCTCATAGACAGCGCTGTTAAGTGGATAATCCCCTTAAATCCAGCCCAGAACACGCGGTGCTGTGAGAATGCACACATGTGTTCTGGGTAATTCACCAATGCACATGACAAGAAAGTGAAAGACAAAAAGGTAATGTCTGCGTCTCGTGAATCCCGCGCGCCTGTAATTACACATTACTTTCCGGAGTCGTTTCAGTTATTTCCTCCGCTGTCAGACAGGCGCTAATTGGACGATGAGGCATTACACAATCACAAACCTATTGTCAAACTTTGTCTCAGGCTCATCTCACCAATTATCTCCTGTCCATTTGTAGCCTCAGGTTCTCACTTATCTGAATATCTGAATTTTGCACCTTCTTGCATTAACCCCTTCAGTGCCACTCGTTTGGGACTGAGGTTTTTTTAAATCTGCTAGTCTGTACCAAAACACGTACATCACAAGTGTTCAGGAGGAACAGCCCATATTTTCCACAGTTTGATGTGTATGAGCGTATCACAGAGCTCCACAGCAACGAAACTCACAGTAATGTGCAGCGTGTATGAGCGTATCACAGAGCTCCACAGCAATAAAACTCACAGTAATGTGCAGTGCGGTGTGTATCAGCAAATCACAGAGCTCCACAGCAATAAAACTCACAGTAACGTGCAGTGTGTATGAGCGTATCACAGAGCTCCACAGCAATAAAGCTCACAGTAATGTGCAGTGCGGTGTGTATGAGCAAATCACAGAGCTCCACAGCAATAAAACTCACAGTAACGTGTAGTGTGTATGAGCTTATCACAGAGCTCCACAGCAATAAAACTCACAGTAATGTGCAGTGTATATGAGCCTATCACAGAGCTCCACAGCAATAAAACTCACAGTAATGTGCGGTGCGTATGAGTGTATCACAGAGCTCCACAGCAATAAAACTCACAGTAATGTGCGGTGTGTATGAGCGTATCACAGAGCTCCACAGCAATAAAACTCACAGTAATGTGCGGTGTGTATGAGCGTATCACAGAGCTCCACAGCAATAAAACTCACAGTAATGTGCGGTGTGTATGAGCATATCACAGAGCTCCACAGCAATAAAACTCACAGTAATGTGCAGTGCGGTGTGTATGAGCAAATCACAGAGCTCCACAGCAATAAAACTCACAGTAACGTGCAGTGTGTATGAGCATATCACAGAGCTCCACAGCAATAAAACTCACAGTAATGTGCGGTGCGTATGAGCGTATCACAGAGCTCCACAGCAATAAAACTCACAGTAATGTGCGGTGTGTATGAGCGTATCAAAGAGCTCCACAGCAATAAAACTCACAGTAATGTGCGGTGTGTATGAGCATATCACAGAGCTCCACAGCAATAAACGTATACATTATACATTCCACCTCCTACTGCGAGTTTATCACAGAGTTTCAAACTTTGGTAACATTAAAACATATCAGATAAACAAACAGCGTAACTGATCTCATAAATCATATGCACCAGCCTGGAACCTTAAAATTGCTTTATATTTTAACCATGTAGTGTCCGAGCCCCTGAGGTAGGTGTGTGTATCTGTGTCTGCATCATTTTCGCTACAGCGTTTTTACACGTTTAGTTTTAGTGTAAGAGCACTAGCACTAGAGAGCATTGTGTCTGTAGCCACGTACCCGAGGAGCCCGTGATGTCCATGGCCTTCAGGTTTCTGCATTTGATAACCGTTAAGGTCATGCGTCCAGCCGTTGGGAGATAACACAAAGAATACATGATCTCACCGAGGTCCACGCTCTCCTGGAAGAGAAGACATTCAGTATCAGCACAATCCGGTGAATTCATGAAGACGTACTTTTACTAAACTTTATCTGAAAATTCTATTTATTTTTAATTATTTTAGAAAATCACAAGAAATATAACATATTACACCCCCGTGTGTGATTTTTGCAAGAACAGCAACACCTGCACTTTGAATCATGTAGAGGCCAGTGTCGCTCGCACCAATCAGTGACGGCCCTTTAATATGACATCACACATAGGCACGCTGAGGACACACCCCCGGGGAGCCGCTGTTAATGTATGTTTATGCAGAGGTTTGTAGGCGCCAGAAAACGACAAAACACGATGAACGGAGAGAACACTTCCTGGGGGCCGCCACGTTTGATTAAACCAGTACGCCGGCCAGGTTTGCGATCATACTGCGCCACGGCAGTGAAAGCTCAGCCTGAGGCAATACATGTGTGAAATGCATGTCCTATGACACTCAGCCAGCCTAAACATTGCCCTAAGCATCATGGGAAATTAGTACTGGAGTACAGGTGGATCTAAGAGAAGTCCCACCATGCTAATTCAATGTGTGCTCCGGATTGTAAGCTCCTGTGCGCACAGATATTCATCCTGTTTGAGCCTGAGCGGTGAATTCCCAGAGTCTGATTCTATCATTAACATTTAGATCTGATAAACCGAACCAAGAAAATAGTGTATTAGGAGGATTATACGAGTAAGGCTTACCTAAAGCATGTATATGTACGGTATATATACAGTATATACTCAGTATATGGAGAATTGTTGAGCGTATACATTATGGCTGCTCATACAATGAATGCTAAAAAAAGACGCCACCAATCTGTGGCCCTTATACCTTCAATCAGGAAAACCATCAAGCAGGGCGGCCATTAATCAGGAGCCGACCTCGCTCATTAAATCTGCTTTATGCAGTGCGGTTAATTTGATTCTTTGATTAAAACATCAGGTTATAAAAGCCGCCATGTGAAGACCTGCAGGAGTCGCCAGCTACACGTACGCTATTCCTGGAAATTATAAATATTTAGCACTGAAGACGTGTCACAGCAACACAATACGGCTTCAGCTACAAAGAATACAACCCAAGCGCCCCAAAATTATAATACACAAATCAAACTTCCCCTTTTACACAGAAATAAATCTATGCAGCTTTGAGACCTGCCCGTCTCCTTGAACAATCCATCTCACGCTCCTGGCCTCTGATAGCTACCCAGTCCATCCTAAGTCCTAATCGCAAGGCACCTTATTGTGGGTCTATCATGCTGTGAGCTCTGCATATGATACTTACTATCCTGTATCTGCTCGATCAGGATTGATTATGAATGTCAGGTTTTTCTCTAATGTAACTGCCCTGCAGCCAGCACAATTCACATGCCGTGACAAACCATTGTGTACAAACAAATGTGAAAATCTTCATGCTTATATGAGTCTTAGTCCAGCCTATGATCCCAAGACTTGTTATATTGTATCTCATTGTTTTGTATCGACGCTAAGCTGGTCACGAAACCAATTGAGCTTCAGTGCTACTCAAGATTGTCTACCTACTCCCAGACTTTGGCAATCAGGCTTTTGAATACTATTTATGTTGTAAATGTTGTTCAGAAAAATCTGCTCTCAACGATCCTAACTACGCTATTCCAGTGCAAGCGCTATAGCGTTCGTTACAGTGTATGAGCGTATCACAGAGCTCCACAGCAACAAAACACACAGTAATGTGCAGTGTATCAGTGTATCACAGAACTCCACTGCAATAAAACTCACAGTAATGTGCAGTGTGTATAAGCGTATCACACAGCTCCACAGCAATAAAACTCACTAATGTGTGGTGTGTATGAGCATATCACAGAGCTCCAAAGCAATAAAACTCACTATTGTGTGGTGTGTATGAGCGTATCACAGAGCTCCACAGCAATAACACTCACTAATTTGTGGTGTGTATGAGTATATCATAGAGCTCTGCAGTAATAAAACTTACAGTAATGTGCGGTGTGTATGAGCGTATCACAGAGCTCCACAGCAACAAAACACACAGTAATGTGCAGTGTGTATCAGTGTATCACAGAACTCCACTGCAATAAAACTCACAGTAATGTGCAGTGTGTATAAGCATATCACAGAGCTCCACAGCAATAAAACTCACTAATGTGTGGTGTGTATGAGCATATCAGAGCTCCAAAGCAATAAAACTCACTATTGTGTGGTGTGTATGAGCGTATCACAGAGCTCCACAGCAATAACACTCACTAATTTGTGGTGTGTATGAGTATATCATAGAGCTCTGCAGTAATAAAACTTACAGTAATGTGCGGTGTGTATGAGTGTATCACAGCGCTCCACAGCAATAAAACTCAGTAATGTGCAGTGTGTATGAGCGTATCACAGAGCTCCACAGCAATAAAACTCACAGTAATGTGCGCTGGGCATGAGTGTATCATAGAGCTCCGCAGTAATAAAACTCACAGTAAAGTGCGGTGTGTATGAGCGTATCACAGAGCTCCACAGCAATAAAACTCACAATAATGTGCAGTGTGTATGAGCGTATCACAGAGCTTCACAGCGATAAAACTCACAGTAATGTGCGGTGTGTATGAGCGTATCAGAGCTCCACAGCAATAAAACTCACAGTAAAGTGCGGTGTGTATGAGCGTATCACAGAGCTCCACAGCAATAAAAATCACAGTAACGTGCAGTGTGTATTAGAATATTACAGAGCTCCACAGCAATAAACCTCACATCTCACCATTATTTATGGAATTCCAATGATAAAGTCACAATAGTTAACTACATAACCTGAGCTCTGATCTGCCGTCTCTGGATTTCGGGCTCATTTAAGCCCTGAAAGGTACATGTATGCTCCCTTTTCCGACCCGCTCACCCTCACCCCTCACTGTGACTCTGGGGGGTCTTTGCGGCAGAAAGCAACCTGTGCTTGGATTAAAGTCCATGTCATATCTGTGTGTCCTGACAGAATTCGAGAGGAGGAGATCCCACTAATGCCATCTGTAAGGATACTGACTGATCCTTAAATACTCGGCAAAGACAGAGGCAGGAGCCAGCTCGTGCGGAGCTGCCGAGACTGACACCACAAGACACGGCGAGACTGACACCACAAGACACGCCGAGACTGACTTCACAAGACACGCCGAGACTGATACCACAAGACACGCCGAGACTGATACCACAAGACACGCCGAGACTGACACCACAAGACACGCCGAGACTGACACCACAAGACACGCCGAGACTGACACCACAAGACACGCAGAGACTGATACCACAAGAAACGCCGAGACTGACACCACAAGACACGCCGAGACTGACACCACAAGACACGCCGAGACTGATACCACAAGACACGCCGAGACTCACACCACAAGACACGGCGATACTGACACCACAAGACACGCCGGGACTGACACCACAAGACACGCCGAGACTGATACCACAGACACGCCGAGACTGACACCACAAGACACGCCGAGACTGACACCACAAGACACGCCGAGACTGACACCACAAGATACGCCGAGACTGAAACCACAAGACACGCCGAGACTGAAACCACAAGACACGCCGAGACTGACACCACAAGACACGCCGAGACTGACACCACAAGGAATGCCGAGACTGACACCACAAGACACGCGCAGAGACTGATACCACAAGAAACGCCGAGACTGAAACCACAAGACACGCCGAGACTGACACCACAAGACACGCCGAGACTGATACCACAAGACACGGCGATACTGACACCACAAGACACGCCGGGACTGACACCACAAGACACGCCGAGACTGATACCACAAGACACGCCGAGACTGACTCCCCAAGACACACTGAGACTGACACCACAGGACACGCCGAGACTGACACCACAAGACACGCCAAGACTGACTCCACAAGACACGCCAAGACTGACTCCACAAGACACGCCGAGACTGACTCCACAAGACACGCCGAGACTGACACCACAAGACACGCCGAGACTGACACCACAAGACACGCCGAGACTGACACCACAAGACACGCCGAGACTGATACCACAAGACACGCCGAGACTCACACCACAAGACACGGCGAGACTGACACCACAAGACACGCCGGGACTGACACCACAAGACACGCCGAGACTGATACCACAAGACACGCCGAGACTGACACCACAAGACACGCCGAGACTGACTCCCCAAGACACGCCGAGACTGACACCACAAGACACGCCGAGACTGACACCACAAGACACGCCAAGACTGACTCCACAAGACACGCCGAGACTGACTCCACAAGACACGCCGAGACTGACACCACAAGACACGCCGAGACTGACACCACAAGACACGCCGAGACTGAATACACAAGACACGCCGAGACTCACACCACAAGACACGGCGAGACTGACACCACAAGACACGCCGGGACTGACACCACAAGACACGCCGAGACTGATACCACAAGACACGCCGAGACTGACACCACAAGACACGCCGAGACTGACACCACAAGACACGCCGAGACTGACTCCCCAAGACACGCTGAGACTGACACCACAAGACACGCCGAGACTGACACCACAAGACACGCCAAGACTGACTCCACAAGACACGCCGAGACTGACTCCACAAGACACGCCGAGACTGACACCACAAGACACGCCGAGACTGACTCCACAAGACACGCCGAGACTGACTCCACAAGACACGCCAAGACTGACTCCACAAGACACGCCGAGACTGACTCCACAAGACACGCCGAGACTGACACCACAAGACACGCCGAGACTGACTCCACAAGACACGCCGAGACTGACTCCACAAGACACGCCGGGACTGATACCACAAGACACGCCGAGACTGATACCACAAGACACGCCGAGACTGACACCACAAGACACGCCGAGACTGATACCACAAGAAACGCCGAGACTGACTCCACAAGACACGCCGAGACTGACACCACAAGACACGCCGAGACTGATACCACAAGACACGCCGAGACTGACTCCACAAGACACGCCGAGACTGACTCCACAAGACACGCCGGGACTGATACCACAAGACACGCCGAGACTGATACCACAAGACACGCCGAGACTGATACCACAAGACACGCCGAGACTGACACCACAAGACACGCCGAGACTGATACCACAAGAAACGCCGAGACTGACTCCACAAGACACGGCGAGTGAGGATCTCAAATTTATCCCGGATTCCAGACAATGGAAAGGGCAGCGCTGCTTTTAAATATAGCCTTTGTCATCCTGACGAGGTTGCTATGGATGCCAGCTGCCGCCTTCCAGGAATATCAACGCATAACACGGGAAAACAAAGAGAAAAAAACACATAAATAATATCAATATTACAAACACCAGCTCGCGGCAAGTGAATAGCTCCAGGGTTTCATGGTTTCTGTAACTGACACGGCCTAATTTTAGCCGTACGTTTACTTTCAGACAGCAGACGGTGACAGCGAGAGACCCTCAGGGAACCAAAGGTCTTACACAAAATGTTTCCAAAGCTGGTCGAAGTCTCTGAAGGCCGTCCAGCTCACCGTCAGGTGCTCAGTGTCAGTTACATGTCGTTGTTGATGCAAAATGATGGATATAACAGGAAAGGGGTTAACCATATCCAGCACTCCTTCACTGAAAAGGTGATGGTTTTGGGAGACTTTGGTGGACCAGGTCTGCTGAAACTATGTCGAATTCTCTATTTAGGGATCTGCCACTGTAAGGCTAGGGTCAGACTAACGCATTTTTCGCGTCGTCCGTATTCGAAACGAATGGACGTATTTTTTCACGGAATACGCGATAGCGGTCATACGATGCGCATTTCCGTCCGTGATTTTGTACGGATCATCAATAAAACTCTTTTTGCATCTGGACGTTATCTTGGCCGGACATTAGCAGCGTCTGACGTCTCCTAATCACACACACACGCTGCTAGCGGCCGCAGCGCACTCTGTACGTCCGTACTAGCGGTTTGACGTTCTCGAAAAAATGCGTTCGTTTGCCACTTGCGTTGCGCAGCCGCACTTTTGTGCGGCCGTTCTTCATATGCTGCACGGCATTGGACTTCATTTGCTGCTAGCACGGCCGTGATTTCGTGCTGCTAAACCACGTTAATACTGCGTTAGTCTGACCCCAGCCTCTCTCTCAGCACTTTCCATCTTTCCACCCTAGTTCCTGCAGAAGTTATCACGTGGTCTTTCCATTGGTTGTCCGGCCGAATTCACCTATTTGTATTTACGGTTGGGTCAAATCAACCAATGCATAAAACTTTTACCTCATGGATTTGGTTAATTCTTGGTACATTTGTACTTTACCAAGAGATGTTTAAAAATTAAATTTTTTCTCGTTTTTTGTCCACCGGTTTTTGAGATAATGAACTTTTAATATTGCCTAAAAACACCAAAATTCACTAGCCACCGTACCTTCAAATGCCATTTACGAAATACCCGTGATAGCCACAGACATGGGACATGTGTCATTTTAAAACTTATGAATAGGGCTTTCTTTTGATATAAAATATGACAATAATAAATGGCATTTTAAGTTAGGGTGGCTAGTGAATTTTGGTGTTTTTTAGGCAATTTTGAAAGTTCAAGATCTCAAAAACCGGTGGATAAACAAAATTGAAAACATTTTTTTTAAAACATCTCATGGTAATCTACAAATGTACCAAAAATGAACCAAATCCATGACATCAGGTTCCAAAATGATTTTATCATTGGTTGAGTTGACATGGAATGATCCGGTTGATAAAGTCAGAGTCCGGCGGAAATCGCCACTTTAAAAAATCCGCACAGAGCGTTCCCTGGGGTTACAAACAAGGGCAGAACATGCTGACTGGAGAATGGATGCAGTGAAATGTGCCATGGCCAGTGGCGTAACTACCAGGGTCGCACTTGAGACCGGGCCCTGGCATTCCACCACTAGAGGGGGGGGCTCAGGCAGTGGTGGCTCTTTAACCCTTTAAGGACTAAGGGTCTTTAAAGTAAAAATGACTGAACAGTTCTGTCATTGGTCCTTAAGGGATTAGAAAGACAGCAGAGGCCTTGTTATTTTTGGTCTGGCTATCCATCAGGAGTCTGACACTTCCTGGTGTCTCATTGCAGAGTCTGGTCTCTCACATGTGATCGCTCAAGTGTGATGTGTCAGAATCTTTCACTTGAAATAAAATAGATATCCTGCACACTGTTTTCATAAAATAGTCACAAAAAGGGGGTGCTCATCTGCAAGAAGGACTCCAAGATCCCATAAATGTGTAACCAAACCACATTAAATCAAGATGACCCAATCATGAAATATATACCAAAAGTATAATAAAAATATCTTTATTAAATACAAAAATATATAATGTCAGTAACAAAAGTAACATTGCCAAATGTTACTTATAGTTACACCACACAACATGCAGCATATAGTAAGGCAGCCCCACAGGCTCTCAGCAAAAATAAACACAAGGAAACCAAACAATTGAACCATATGAAATATCCAATATAAGGGAAAGCACAATTGAAAAAGCAGCCAAAACATAAAGTAGGTCAGTACAAACTGACTCCTGATAGCCAAGACAAGGTACCCCAATGTTTCGGTGATACTATATCCATTAGCTATGGAATTTAATGCTATGGTAATATTAATATAATAAGGATACTAGGCGACAGGTTATAGTACTATTAGGTTTTGAAACCAGTAATTTTTGGATAGTGTAGCAGACGTGTATACAGGTATTTTTGCAAAATACGTTTTGGCAAAACATTGCAAAATGTTTTTTAGTAAAAATGCTAAACTCTCTCGTGGGAGGGGGGCCCTTCATGGATTCTTGCACCGTGGCCCTGAGGTTTCTAGGTACGCCTCTGGCCTCGACCCTAACACGTAGGACTTTATCGTTACAGTTACAAGTATTTATAAAGCGTTAACAAGTTCCGTAGTGCTGTACAATGGGTGAGACAAATTAATAAATATATGTAGCGCTCACTCCCGGAGGAGCCGCTGAATTTAACCTCGGGTTAGTCTCACCGCACTAGGGAATAAATATACACCAGCACTGTTGTAGATTTTATAGATTATATACTTTACTGATCCCAATAAAGCGGCAAATATAATGTGAATACGGTATATGAACGACAGGATTTCGTAATGCAAGAAAAACACTCGGCGGCAAAAGGAAAGTATAACCCCTTCGTTTTAGGTGTAAGTCCCGCAAAAGTAATGTCCCAAAAAGGTGTGTGTGATTCAGGTACCCGGGTACTATATTCAACTGGCCAGTGAATGGATTGAGAGATTCTTTGACTAGTCACGTTGGGGCCCTGTAGATTTAAACAATACTGCAGCATGCTTTGTTTAAACTTGGACTGTGGCCTGGAAGGCCTCTCACCCATCCGCTGGACAATCTGTTCCGCTGTCCGGTCAAGGATCTCTCTCCGCTTGATTATACTGGAACTCTGTGCCACCGGATCCGCTTCTCCTGCTTGTCCGATTTCGGTAACGAGAATTACGGCCTACCGCCTGCACTCCCAGTGGATCATCGTGGTCTCCTTACTCGGGGTCCAAACCGGAACGTTGTGTCTGCGAAAAACCTCTCAACGATGTGTGGATAGGTCTCCGCCAGCACTGTCTCTGATTCTCAGCACCCGCAAGGCAGCTCCTGCTCTCCGGCCTGGTCTCAATCTCTGGCAGTCTCACGTGCGTCTTCCACCTTTCGTCGCTCGGCTCACACTGGCTCTCCTTCGCGCGAGGCTGCGGATGTCCTTCGCTCTCTCCCACCCACTTCCTGTCCCCGCCGCAAAGCATGATGGAAAACGTAGTCCCGTTGTGGCCAGTATACTTTACATTGCGCTGGTCTCCCTCTGGTGGCCAAACCCGAGCAATACATCAACAGAGTTTTTAAACAGCGCTACATATACATAGAAGTTAAACACAGTAGGCAAGAGGACCCTGCTCGAGAGCTTCCAATCTAAGAGACAACCTAAACTGCCGGTCCTTAGAATGGCTGGAAAAGTCTAAGTAATAAAGTCATGCAGCCGTTAGGTGGGGGGCTTTGAATTACTTCCCCCTGCCTGTGGGAAGGAGGAGAATATGATGGGCTGGTTAGAGGGGGGGGGGCAGGATGGATTTTTCCCTGCGCGTGCATTCCTGTGGCGCCATTTGGAGGAAGGAGACAGTATCCCACCCTCACGCTGTTGGCACGTTGGATTGTCACAGTTGGACGGTTTGTAGTGAATGGGGTTTGCAAGTGGGTGATCTAATAAAAAGGTTAATCAGACACAAGTTAATAAGAGCAAGGTAAGTGGTTTAAATTACTCAGGACATACTTGAAAACAAGAGAAATCTCAATGTATCCATCCTGGTAAAATACTTTATGAATAAATAAATAGCGACGTGTTTTATACAGTAAGGTATAGAATAAGAATTAGAATATTGACAATACATATATATATATAAAAAAAGAAAATCCAAGGTACTCTGCACACTGATAGAGCCCTAAGTACCCAGGACATACTGAAAACGAGAGAAATCTCAATGTATCCTTTCTGGTAAAATACTTTATAAATAGATATCTTCATATACTTGCTTTGTTGCTTGAATCCGGCTGCAAATCAGTTTAAATCCAAGGAAACCCAGGCACACCCAAAGGCATACATATAAAAATACACTATGAGATTTTAAGGAACAGGTCAAAAAGAAGGTTAAATATTGTGAGGTTTCAGGATGGTTCGTTTACTAAGAAGGCGGTGAATATTTGCACTGTTTTGTAACAACAGTAAGTGGTAATTTATGTTAAGTTATTTTGGTTCATTACGATGTTGATAAAATTTACAATAAAAGCTGTGACTGGTTTTTCTTCCACAATAAATGGTGCGAGGGTATTGTTTCCAATTAAGGAGAAAAGGTGTATAGAGTGTGTATGTTACTCCCGGAATAGGGGTTCAGGGGGTGTTCAATTCATAGAAACACAAACACAAAAAGCGAGCTCAGATATAACAAGCCGAGGTCAAAACCAGAAGGGTTCGACGTACAAGCAGAGGTCAAATACCGCAGAGGATTGTTGTACAGGCTGAAATCATGGGTATTGGAAATCTGAGTCATCAAAAAGGAATCGACATAGCACAGAGCTGCTCAAACAGAAGACCCCAGAACAGACCCACGGCAGGGCACCTGACAACAGGGCTGGTGCTCCCACTAGGCAAGCTAGGCAACTGCCTAGGGCACACTGCTGCCTAGGGGCACAGCCGGCCCCAACTCGGGTTCCATTATTGTATCCGCCCTCACTGTACGGCTCATGTAGCCGGCAGTGGCAGCTCACAAAGCCGACATTGGGCCCCCCGCTAGCGGCGCAGAAAGTATGTGTCTTCTGGTGAGGCGCAGGCGCCACCAGATGACGCGCGGGTGCCACCAGAGGCAGATGAAAGAAAAAAAGAAAGATATGAAATAGAGAAAGAAAGAAAGAGGCACAGAAGAAAGAAAGGAGAAAAAAAAGGCAGATGAAAGCAAGAAAGAGGCAAAGGAAAGAAAGACAGCGGCAAAGGAAAGAAAAGAAAGAGACCGAAGAAAGAAAGAGGCAGAGGAAAGAAACAGACAGATGAAAGAAAATAAAGAAGCAGATGAAAGAAAGAGGCAGAGGAAAGAAAAGAAAGAGGCAGAAGAAAGAAAGAAGCAAGGGAAGAAACAGACAGATGAAAGAAGGAGGCAGAGGAAAGAAAGGCAGAAGAAAAGAAAGAGGCAGAAGAAAAGAAAGAGGCAGAACAAAGAAAGAGGCAGAGGAAAGCAAAGAAAGAGGCAGATGAAAGAAAATAAAGAAGCAGATGAAAGAAAGAGGCAGAGGAAAGAAAAGAAAGAGGCAGAAGAAAGAAAGAAGCAAGGGAAGAAACAGACAGATGAAAGAAGGAGGCAGAGGAAAGAAAGGCAGAAGAAAAGAAAGAGGCAGAACAAAGAAAGAGGCAGAACAAAGAAAGAGGCAGAACAAAGAAAGAGGCAGAGGAAAGCAAAGAAAGAGGCAGATGAAAGAAAATAAAGAAGCAGATGAAAGAAAGAGGCAGAGGAAAGAAAAGAAAGAGGCAGAGGAGAGAAAAGAAGAGGCAGAAGAAAGAAAGAGGCAGAGGAAAGAAAAGAAAGAGGCAGATGAAAGAAACAGATTAAATAAAGAGGCGAAAGAAAGAAAGCGGCAAAGAAAAGAAAAGAAAGAGGCAGAAGAAAGAAAGAGGCAAGGGAAGAAACAGACAGATGAAAGAAGGAGGCAAAGGAAAAAGACAGAGGCAGAGGAAAGAAATGCAGAATAAAAGAAAGAGGCAGAACAACGAAAGAGGCAGAGGAAAGAAAAGAAAGGCAGATGAAAGAAAGAGGCAGATGAAAGAAAAGGATGAAAGAACGAGGCAAAGGAAAGAAAGAGGCAGATGAAAGAAAAGAAAGAAGCAGATGGAAAAAAGAGGCAGATGGGAAAAAAGAAAGAGGCAGAGGAAAGAAAAGAAAGAGGCAGAAGAAAGAAAAAGAAAGAGGCAGAAGAAAGAAAGAGGCAGATGAAAGAAAAGAAAGAGGCAGATGAAAGAAACAAATAGATGAAAGAAAGAGGCAGATGAAAGTACAGAAAGAAGCAGATGGAAAAAAAGAAAGAGGCAGAGGAAAGAAAAGAAAGAGGCAGATGAAAGAAAGAGGCAGAGGAGAGAAAAGAAAGAGGCAGAGGAAAGAAAAGAAAGAGGCAGATGAAAGAAACAGATTAAAGAAAGAGGCAAAGGAAAGAAAGCGGCAAAGAAAAGAAAGAAAGAAGCAGAAGAAAGAAATAGACCGATGAAAGAAGGAGGCAAAGGAAAGAAAGGCAGAATAAAAGAAAGAGGCAGAGGAAAGAAAAGAAAGGCAGATGAAAGAAAGAAAGAAAGAGGCAGATGAAAGAAATAAATGAAGCAGAAAGAAATAAATGAAGCAGATGGAAAAAAAGAGCCAGATGGGAAAAAAAGAAAGAGGAGAGGAGGGAAAAAAAAGAGGCAGAAGAAAGAAAAAGAAAGAGGCAGAAGAAAGAAAAGAAAGAGGCAGAAGAAAGAGGCAGAGGCAGAAGAAAGAGGCAGAGGAAAGAAAAGAAAGAGGCAGATGAAAGTAAAGAAAGAGGCAGAGGAAAGAAAAGAAAGGCAGATGAAAGAAAGAGGCAAAGGAAAGAAAGAAAGAGGCAGATGAAAGAAAAGAAAGAAGCAGATGGAAAAAAGAGCCAGATGGAAAAAAGAAAGAGGCAGAAGAAAGAAAAGAAAGAGGCAGAAGAAAGAAAAGAAAGAGGCAGAAGAAAGAAAGAGGCAGATGAAAGAAACAGATAGATTAAAGAAGGAGGCAAAGGAAAGAAAGGCAGAATAAAAGAAAGAGGCAGAGGAAAGAAAAGAAAGGCAGATGAAAGAAAGAAAGAAAGAGGCAGATGAAAGAAATAAATGAAGCAGATGGAAAAAAAGAGCCAGATGGGAAAAAAAGAAAGAGGAGAGGAGGGAAAAAAAGAGGCAGAAGAAAGAAAAGAAAGAGGCAGAAGAAAGAAAAGAAAGAGGCAGAGGAAAGAAAGAAAGAGGCAGATGAAAGTAAGAAAGAGGCAGAGGAAAGAAAAGAAAGAGGCAAAGGAAAGAAAGAAAGAGGCAGATGAAAAAAAGAGCCAGATGGAAAAAAAAAAAGAGGCATAAGAAAGAAAAGAAAGAGGCAGAAGAAAGAAAAGAAAGAGGCAGAAGAAAGAAAGAGGCAGAGGAAAGAAAAGAAAGAGGCAGATGAAAGTAAAGAAAGGCAGAGGAAAGAAAAGAAAGAGGCAGATGAAAGAGAGAAAGAGACAGATGAAACAAACAGATAGATGAAAGAAAGAGGCAAAAGCAAAGAAAGAAAGCGGCAAAGGAAAGAAAAGAAAGAGGCAGAAGAAAGAAAGACGTTTGGGACTGATGCAAACACAATGTTGACTCACACGTCCTGGAGCGAAAATGCCGCACTGCATTGAGGTTTAAGAAAATGACTTGGGTGTGTGTTCAGCATCAAAAAAATTGCCAGAAGCGTCTATAAACAAGGCAGAGGTCGCGTCAAACCTATAGCTCAGAGCAGCAGTAGAACGATGCCGCGGGGCGGGTAATGTGACACCTGCATATTACTGAAGAATAACGGTGATACCATTGTCCGGGGTTGTTCCTCTGTCATTGTTGAATTTCCCGCTCGGGATAGCTGATGTTCAGTGTAGTTGCAGTCTTCGGCATGTTGTGAATAAACCCTTATTCCCGTATTGCTGTATCTCTGAGGAAAGGGAGACTGACCTGGCAGTAACGCTGTGGGCTCAGCAGTGTATGGCATCAGGTGATGAGGAGATTGTTTTTGAGTAATGTTTTTCCATCTACACAAGTTCATCCTCATAAAGGAGAAACCACTGAGTGCAAATTAGTGCGTCAAGAGCTCAGGGCGTTTTTGAAAATTGTCCCTTCTGTGGTGACTTTGAGCATGCTCAGGCTGCTTCTGGAAGGGATCAGTTGCAGGATGCAGCTGTCAAGTAAATACAACTGCTTTATTTAACACAGATTGCTTCCATAAAGGGACATAATACAGCTGTGTATCCTGAGTGGTTTGTGAAGTAATTACTATGTAACCCATTGCATGCCTGTTTGGGCAGGTAAAGGGGTTTACATAGAGCAGTGCAAAGTCTTCAACACACAGTGCTTCCATGAAGGAACATACAGCCCTTAACCTGCTCTCTGCCTGTTACTACACACAGGACGGAGAGCAATGATCAACCCCAGAAGAGAAGGCAATGTTAGTTCGAGAGAAGGACTAATTAGGAATGAAGGAGGTTTAAGGATTATCCCTGTATTGCACAAGAGTTTCAAAGGAGGGAGTTTCCTTTATTCTATGGGATAAGGCTTTGTTCTGTGAGCTGAAGCATGGCTCTTTGTGATTGGGTACAATGGGAAGATAAACAATGGAAAAGGAGGGGAAGGGAGGATACAAGAGGCTGTGCGTGGGACAATTTTGGTATTGCAACTAATTTTCTTTTACTCCCACCCAACCCACCCGTTTTATTTTCTTTGTCAGAGATGCTGGTTCTCTACAACGTCGGAAAGGTCACGCAGCAGAAGCACCACAGATAGGGGCAATGGAGTGGTGATTTCACCACTCATGAAAGACCGCCTGTGGTTTCCCATATGGAAATATGCCGTGTCGCATGAACCTGGTTTGTGGTTTAAATGGCCATGTCTGGGGGATTGTATAAATATCGACATGATTAGTCTACCTTTTGCATCAAGTGATACACCATGTTACATGAAGCCAGCCTGAGGTTTTTTGAACGGCCAAGGTTGGGGGATTGTCTTTGATTAAAAGCATGGTTAGAGTAATTATTATCGATCAGACAGTATCCCAAGATTTGGTTAGTAGGTTTAAGAAGGTAACTTACATGGGAAAAAGTGTAAGAAGAGGATAAGGGTTTAATTCTTATTGTTAAAGGGTTATTCAGAAAGCACCGAAATTTCAGTGACATTTCAGTGCACTTCGGCGATTCCAGTTTGCCAACCCTGCGGAGAATTCACTAATCACTATTCACTGGAGGGTCGTCGAAGTGTGCTGAATGTGGAGCCACCGAAGAATGCCGCCGACCAGACCGCCGTACAACACTGAAGAGCATCAAACTGACTGAAAAAGCCCACCGAGGTGCAGGGAAAAAAACCCGAACTCTGCTATTCTTTAACAGGTGTTTAAAACATAAAAAATGCATGAAAATGTGTGGAAATAATAAAAAGGGTCATTTAAAAAATAATAAAGAGGTCTGTTACAGAGTAAACAAAAAACACCTCTTTAAAAAAAAAAAAAAAAAAAAGGAATTAAAAATTTCGCATAAAAAATACAAAAGAATACCAAAAATAAATAAACAAAAAGACTGTTTGCTGAAAATGAAAAGAATGAATTAAAAAAAAAAATCTTTTTACATTGAATCGTTTTTTTTTTTTTTTTGAGAAAGTGTTTTACCAGGAAGGATACATTGAGATTTCTCTCGGTTTAAGTATGTCCTGGGTGGCGAGTATGTACCGTTAGGTGTCTCGCCCAAGGACACTTACTGGAGAGGTGCTCGTCGGGATCGACCCACAGGCTCTCTCCATGCAGAGCAGTGATGTTAACTCTACTCCACCCAGCCGTTTTAGGATTCGCCTGTTTAAACCCTTCAAATGGAATCATTGAAAATCCGGTCATTTCACTGACAATTCGGCGCAGTTCGGTGCCTCTGAATAGATTATCCATTTCTTCTCTTTGGGACAATTTGCTACCTGCAAAGATTACTGAATTGTGGTGAAATGCACCGTATTTCGGTGTCAATTTGGCAAATTGACAGCTTTCTGAATCGAGAATTGCCACGAAATTGCACCATGCGGTTAAATTCACCATTCGGTGCCCTTCGGTGGCAAGTTCAGCGCTCTTTGAATAATCCCTTTAGTGTCTCTTTTTAGAGCAGCAAATAAAGCTGCGTGATTCAAATAATCCAAATTAAAGGGAAATATTCTTTCCAAACTACAATCCGTTTTCATGAACTTTTTCTTTATAAATATAAATTTACAGCTGCCGCGCTCCTGCCAATCAAAGGATTGTTTCTGACGGCAGAACGAGTGGAAAGATACGCGAGATCATCGCCTGGTGTAACGTTTCCATCACTGGGCAGATCATGGGAATCCAGACGCTGGAAGAGTTGGGAAAAACTGGGAAGAATTTAAGCTTTAAGGGGTTATTCAGAAAAGCACCGAAATGTCGCCAACATTTCGGTGCTCTCTCGTTCCCTGCATTTCGGGGAATCAAAGTTCGCGCAAACCCGACGAACACCTATCGAACACCCACAGAAACCGCCACAAAAACCACGCCCGAAAAAGCTGACGAGCTGCCGGAAAAAGCCGACGAGCTGCCGATCACAGCGCAGACCAGCTGCCGGAAAAAGCCGACAAGCTGACGAACCGGGTAAAAAAACAAAACAGTTCGCTTGAAAGTGTCAAAACTGAAACGCTGTTTGCAAAAAAAAACTACTGAACGAAAATGTCTGGAAATTACATATAAAATCCAATGAATGATAATAAAAAGGGCTGTTACAGAATATTTTTAACACTGAAACCTATGGGATTCGCCTGATTAAACCTGTCGAATGAAACCACTGAACATCAGGGCATTTCACTGACATTTCTCTGCTGTTCAATGTGAATAGATTAACCATTGCTTCTCTATGGGGGATTTCACTGCTGCCGAACAGGCACCGTATTTCACTGCCGCCAAACAGGAACTGTATTTGTTGGCAATTTGCCAAAATTTGGCGAACTGCCTGCTCTCTGAATAGTCGAATGGCCCCGAAATGTCACCGTACACTGAATTTTGGCGTCCAGTTACATTTCGGGGCCAGATCGGCTCTCTCTGAATAACCCCATTAGGTTACGTTGGCATCAAAGATACATTAAAGTCTCCATCCTTGCATTCTGGGTTTAGAAGCACTTACTATGTAACCCATTGCACCCTGGTTTGGGGGTGTAGAGGGGTTTACAGAGACCGGTGAGAAGTCTGCAAGCATCACCAGCCATCACTGTCTACAGCTTGGCTCAATCTCTGCATTGTAACAATGTCACCCGCAGCAGCTGTATCAGCAACGCTCTGTTTGAACTCAACGCATTGAAACTTTTTAACCGTTTGCCTGTGGCAGCAGCTGGGGAAGCTCCAGGGACACGGGAATTTGGAGGCGCAGGTTGTCAAATCTGCCATTTATTTGCACAGGAAAGTCTAATTAAATTTTATGCTAAATAAGCTGTCATGGCTCCGAGGCGTCTGCCATCAGTCACTGCTCTGTGTCAGTCACTGCTCTGTGTCAGTCACTGCTCTGTGTCAGTCGGACGGTTTCTCACTTTGTACAACAGCATTTAACGGTTTTGGGAAAAACAGACCCATTCTACAGCAACGATTCCAGGTACCACAGTGCATGCTGGGTAAAACATACGCTTGAAAAGTATACATTTACAAAGAGCATCATATTAACCCCTTCATTACCAAGCACTTTTTTATCACAACATTTATTTGAAACATGGCTAACAATTAAATATACGGTGAGGAAGAAATGTTGCAGAGATTAGTTTTTTAATACATATCTCAGAGAAATAAACTAATGTAAAATTGCTCATTTTTTATTTTTCATGTACAGACAGTATTGGTTTATCCTTCACAGAAATATCGCTGGGAAGAAGGTTGTAAACTCTAGATGGCGTCCCTTATCTGGCACAATGTCACATGACAGGGTCTGCATTATCAGCATATAGGCAGAAATGGCCTTTGTGTCAGTAAATGTGCTGCAGACAGATAATAAAATGGTGAGATCTCCTGCTTATGGGAGTTTGTAGTGATCAGAATGAGATTATTAGCAATGCAATATCTGTATGTGCTGCATAATGCCTGTGTATGGGAATTACAGCAACACCTTGTATCTGTATGTGCTGCATAATGCCTGTGTATGGAAATTACAGCAACACCTTGTATCTGTATGTGCTGCATAATGCCTGTGTGTGGCAATTACAGCAACACCTTGTATCTGTATGTGCTGCATAATGCCTGTGTATGGCAATTACAACAACACCTTGTATCTGTATGTGCTGCATATTGCCTGTGTATGACAATTACAGCAACACCTTGTATCTGTATGTGCTGCATAATGCCTGTGTATGGCAATTACAGCGTCACCTTGTATCTGTATGTGCTGCATAATGCCTGTGTATGGCAATTACAGCAACACCTTGTATCTGTATGTGCTGCATAATGCCTGTGTATGGCAATTACAGCAACACCTTGTATCTGTATGTGCTGCATAATGCCTGTGTATGACAATTACAGCAACACCTTGTATCTGTATGTGCTGCATAATGCCTGTGTATGGCAATTACAGCGTCACCTTGTATCTGTATGTGCGGCATAATGCCTGTGTATGGCAATTACAGCGTCACCTTGTATCTGTATGTGTGGCATAATGCCTGTGTATGGCAATTACAGCGACACCTTGTATCTGTATGTGCTGCATGATGCCTGTGTATGGCAATTACAGCAACACCTTGTATCTGTATGTGCCGCATAATGCCTGTGTATGGCAATTACAGCGACACCTTGTATCTGTATGTGCTGCATGATGCCTGTGTATGGCAATTACAGCAACACCTTGTATCTGTATGTGCCGCATAATGCCTGTGTATGACAATTACAGCAACACCTTGTATCTGTATGTGCCGCATAATGCCTGTGTATGACAATTACAACAACACCTTTAGGGATGCACCGATACCGATACTAGTATCGGTATCGGGGCCGATATTGCCGTTTGCACGAGTACTTGTTACTCGTGCAAACGGCCCGATACATCCCGCCGATACCGGAAGCCGGCGCTGGGCCGGCTTGCCGGTATCCGCTGGGCTGGGGAAGCTGGCCGCGTGCATGAAAAGCACGCGGCCAGCGTTCCCTTCCGGCGCGCCGCGATACTCACCCTTCCTGAAGGTCCGGTCGCTTGGCAGTGATGCGTTCCCACTGCCACTGGGCGCTCCTGTGATGCTGCCTCTCGGCTGGAGAACAATCGCTGCCAACAAGCGACCGGACCTTCAGGATGTGTGAGTATCGCGGCGCGCCGGAAGGGAACGCTGGCCGCGTGCTTTTCATGCATGCGGCCAGCTTCCCCAGCGTTCGAGCTGCGGGCAAATCCATGAGAGCTGCGGGCAAATCCATGAGACCTGGGGGCAAAGCCATGAGACCTGGGGGCAAACCCATGAGACCTGGGGGCAAAGCCATGAGACCTAGGGGCAAATCCATGAGACCTGGGGGCAAAGCCATGACACCTGGGGGCAAATCCATGAGACCTGGGGGCAAATCCATGAGACCTAGGGGCAAATCCATGAGACCTGGGGGCAAAGTCATGAGACCTGGGGGCAAATCCATGAGACCTGGGGGCAAAGCCATGAGACCTGGGGGCAAATCCATGAGACCTGGGGGCAAAGCCATGAGACCTGAGGGCAAAGCCATGAGACCTAGGGGCAAATCCATGAGACCTGGGGGCAAATCCATGAGACCTGGGGGCAAAGCCATGAGACCTGGGGCAAAGCCATGAGACCTGGGGGCAAAGCCATGAGACCTGGGGCAAATCCATCAGAGCTGGGGCATATCCATCAGAGCTGGGGGCAAATCCATCAGAGCTGGGGCATATCCATGAGTGCTAGGGGCAAATCCATGAGTGCTGGGGGCAAATCCATGAGTGCTGGGGCAAATCCATGTGAGCTGGGGGCAAATCTCATAAATTTTTATATGAGGTCTGTTCTTATTGGAAAGCGTCACATGACATTAAATAAAAGTATCGGTACTCGGTATCGGTGAGTACTTTTAAAAAGTATCGGTACTCGTACTTAAAAAAGTGGTATCAGTGCATCCCTAAACACCTTGTATCTGTATGTGCTGCATAATGCCTGTGTATGGCAATTACAGCAACACCTTGTATCTGTATGTGCTGCATAATGCCTGTGTATGGCAATTACAGCAACATCTTGTATCTGTATGTGCTGCATAATGCCTGTGTATGGCAATTACAGCAACACCTTGTATCTGTATGTGCCGCATAATGCCTGTGTATGGTAATTACAGCCACACCTTGTATCTGTATGTGCTGCATAATGCCTGTGTATGGCAATTACAGCAACACCTTGTATCTGTATGTGCTGCATAATGCCTGTGTGTGGCAATTACAGCAACACCTTCTATCTGTATGTGCGGCATAATGCCTGTGTATGGCAATTACAGCAACACCTTGTATCTGTATGTGCTGCATAATGCCTGTGTATGGCAATTACAGCAACACCTTGTATCTGTATGTGCGGCATAATGCCTGTGTATGGCAATTACAGCAACATCTTGTATCTGTATGTGCTGCATAATGCCTGTGTATGGCAATTACAGCAACATCTTGTATCTGTATGTGCTGCATAATGCCGGTGTATGGCAATTACAGCAACGCCTTGTATCTGTATGTGCCGTATAATGCCTGTGTATGACAATTACAACAACACCTTGTATCTGTATGTGCTGCATAATGCCTGTGTATGGCAATTACAGCAACACCTTCTATCTGTATGTGCCGCATAATGCCTGTGTATGGCAATTACAGCAACACCTTGTATCTGTATGTGCCGCATAATGCCTGTGTATGACAATTACAGCGACACCTTGTATCTGTATGTGCGGCATAATGCCTGTGTATGACGATTACAACAACACCTTGTATCTGTATGTGCTGCATGATGCCTGTGTATGGCAATTACAGCAACACCTTGTATCTGTATGTGCCGCATAATGCCTGCGTATGGCAATTACAGCAACACCTTGTATCTGTATGTGCTGCATAATGCCTGTGTATGACAATTACAGCGACACCTTGTATCTGTATGTGCTGCATAATGCCTGTGTATGACGATTACAGCAACACCTTGTATCTGTACAGGGATTTACACTCATTATAATACCCTGAATCTTATCCCTGTACAGCAGCGACAGACCCCACAGCTCTCCCTGTATTCTGACAAATCCCTGGCTGCTGGAATGTTTCAGTAAAATTTCTAAACTTCACGTTACAGTGAGGATGGGGGCTGCTATTTGCAGCTTGTTTACAGTAATATAGGGTGAAAAGGAGGCCGACAAGACAGTGGATTTTGTTTCTCCACAGGGGGCACATTAACATGGCTTTAAAAAGGTATGCAATCTGGGTTTTGATATGGTAATGAGCGCTTTTCAATGTATTACAATGGAAAAAAAAAAAAATCGAGTTAACTCGATTTGTGGAGTGAATTGGTTAAACACCTGGCTCTGCTCCCTCCATGGTGGGTCCTGTATGTTCGCCATCGCATTCCACCTCATAGACTTCATTCACATCATGTCTGTTATTTCAATATTTGTTAAAAGCTGCCGGTCCCTCTCGATATTACACTGTATAAATCCACTAATTGGCGCGGGGAGCTGACACCCTCCGGCTCTCCAATTTAAGAGCGGAGCTAAGAAGCGGCTGTGTCTTAATGTTTCTGTAGAAATGTGCAATTTACAGCAACTGCTTATTATTTATATATGAGTGCATATTACCCGCCGCTGTGCCAGCCTGATGGAAGAAAGGACGTAGCGGTATTCAAAGCAATAAAATATATAAAAACATATGTACATGCAAATATATAAGAAGCAGAGATCTCAAGCGAGTAAATGGGCGCTCGTCTGTCTCTTCCTTCAATGAAAAGTGATATTATCTCACAAATGGGATAAAATTACAGGAGAGGTAGAAACTAGAATATATGTGTCATATATATATATATAATAGATAGGCAGTGTTAGTCCAGTTTGGCTATACTCGTCTATCTATCTATCTATCTATCTATATATATATATATATATATACACACACACACATATACATACACACACACACACACACAGTTAGGTCAATATATATTTGGACACAGGCACAATTTCCATACTTTTGGCTCTGTATTCCACCAGAATAAAACTAAATCGAAACAATCTGAATGAACGTTGAAGCGCAGACTTTCAGCATTAATTCAAGAGGTTGAACATAAATATCAAATACACATTTTAGGAACTGCAATCATTTTTATACACAGTCCCCCCCATTTTTATACACAGTCCCCCCCCCATTTTTATACACAGTCCCCCCCATTTTTATACACAGTCCCCCCCCATTTTCAGGGGCTCAAATGTAACTGGACAATGAATATAATCATAAATAAAATGTTCATTTTTAATATTTTGTTGAGACTCCTTTACGGTCTTTAATGTCTGCCTGACGTCTGGAACCCATGGACATTGCCAGAGACTCGGTTTCTTCCTTTCTGATGCTTTGCCTGGCTTTAACTGCAGTGTCTTCAGTTGTTCTTTGTTTGTGGCTCTTTCTGCCTTTAGTTTTGCTTCAGCGAGTGAAATGCGGCTCAATTGGGTTGAGATCAGGTGATTGACTCAGCCATTGCACAATATTGCACTTTTCCTTCAGAAACTCCTGGTTTGCTTTTGCCGTGTGTTTTGGATCATTGTCCATCTGTCCTGTGATGCGCCGTCCAATCAGCTTTGCTGCATTTGGCTGAATCTGGGCTGACAGTATATCTCTAAACACTGCTGAATTTATCTGTCATATCATCAATAAACACCAAGGACCCAGTGCCACTGGAAGCCATGCATGCCCCTGCCATCACACTGCCTCCACCATGTTTTACAGATAACGTTGTGTGCTTTGGAACGAGAGCTGTTCCAAGCCTTATCCACAATTTTTTATTCCAGTCATTCTGGTACAAATTAATCTTAGTTTCATAGGTCCAGAGAATGTTTTTCCAGAACCCGCCTGGCTTTTTTTAGATGTTTTTTGGCAAAGTCTAGCCTGACTTTTCTATTCTACTGACTCATGAATGGTTTGCAGCTTGTCGTGAAGCCTCTGTATTTAATCTCGTGAAGTCTTTGCTTAATTGTCGACTTTGAGAATGATACGTCACCTCCTGGAGAGCGTCCTGCAATTGTCTGGATGGTGTGAATGGGTTATTCTTTACCATAGAGAGGATCTTGCGATCATCCACCAGTGTTGTCTTGCGTGGACGTCCAGGCCCTTATATGTTGCAGAGTTCACCAGGTCGTTCCTCTTTCCTCAGACTATATAAACTGTTGGTGTGGCCGCTGCTAATGTTGCCTCTATCTCTGATGGGTTTGTTGTGTTTTTGAAGCGTTACAATGGTCTGTTTTTTTCTCGCATGGACGGCTCCTCTGAACGCATGATGCAGCTTCACAGCAATAGATTCCAAATGCAAAAACACACTTAGAATCAAATCCAGAACTTTTACCGGCTTAACTGAAGAAGAAATAATGAAGGAGCTGCCACACCTGATCATGAAACAGCTTTTCATTCAATTGTCCAATTACTTTTGGTCCCTTGTAAAAGGGTGTGTGTCTAATCTTAAAAGCTGTAACTCCTAAACCCTTCCTCCAGTTTGGTTGTAAATCCCCTCAAATTAATCCTGAGAGTCTGCACTTTTACCCCAAAACCCATTATAGAACTAGAGCTTGAAAAGAATTTTATAAATAACAGAAAAAACTAAAATTGTGCCTGTGTCCAAATACATATGGACCGAATTGTAATACACACATATATATATATATATATATATGTAACAAAACCAGGGAGAAAGCACCCCTCCCATGTGGTGATATATATATATATCATTACAATTTCTCTCGGCTGAAGACGAGCAAATCCTGGAATACAATTCAAGTAACACGTCTCAATGCGACACTCTGACAACATAAATATACATTTCAGCCTCTAGGGGGCGCTGCAGGGAAAAGGCTTCAGTTTAGCTTGATTGGGAGCTCCATCTTGTACCTCCTTACAGTGCTTGTTGGGATACAGTTGATGATAGGCCTTAATGGACAATTAAGAGATTAAATTTGTCCCTATTTGATCCCTGTTAATGTTCTCTCCAGTACAGTCTGGGATCCTGCAAAATATATCCCTCCTGCAACATGGTGGGAAGGTCTCTGCACAACACGACCTCTGACACCTCCTGCCTCGCACTTCCTGCAGATTCTGCATCTTCTGCTGCTGCTGTGAAAGAATCTGCTCTGTGTTTACTAATATTCACCAAATCAAGAAACAAACTGACCCATGAAAGGGGAGAAACGCTTGTTTCAATCCGTGCAAACTTACGCTTTTACAAGTCAATGAGAAAAATGACAAATGTGGAGGAAGAAGAAACAGAAAATGATAGATCAGAAAATGATTAAATTGCATGTATTGTATCTGTTGTGTCTTTTGTTTCCTTTTCTCTATTTTTTTTAAATCACCAAATCGAAACTTAAACCTCAACATGGAGCTTAAATACTGATGTATCCAGATCCTACAGAAACAAATAATGCAGTTACTTCCTTTTGCTATTGGTGCTAAGGGGCAAATTTGATCTAGAAATATATATATTTCTATGTTTTCGTGTTGATGGTTTCTTGCTTTTATTGTTGCTCTTTAGGAATCAGAGGGCTGGTTACTTCTTCTCATATAAACTACTTGCTTGTTTTTCCATTTGAAGCAAAAGATAAAATTATAAAAAGCAAATTCAAGTTAATAAATAAACTGGACTTTTATTTCAAGTGAAACAAAGTTAATTTGAATTTGTAAACCTGCTCCATGCTGCAGATTTTCAATTTTTATGAAAATTTCCCATTTTTCCATGGCTTCAAAATTTCCAGAAATTTTACATCTCTAGCTTGTGCGTCTGGATAGATATAGATATATATATAGATATATATATAATGTAAAAGCATGTTTATATTTTGAGAGAGATGGATAGATACATAATATAGACGATCTGAAAAGCAGGTTTGTTAACCCTTCGAGGAACGTATGAGGAAGGTCTAAGAGTCCTGCTAACACCCTTCATTTCTCACGTTCACCCCTATTTCAGCAGGTGAGGATGAATCTGATCCTTGCATGAATAAATCTGCTGCTTAGACCTGGATAGATCTGTTTATAACGATGAACTTTCAGACAAACGAGGAAAAGTACAATCACATCTAATGGTCTTGACATTTCCGAATCCATCCCAGGAGGCGATAAAACGTAATTAGAATTCTACCAAGCTTTGCAAAACCCGCCATCTATTTGCTGCATATTCTCGGGGAGAGGACATGATGATAATTGCTGGCGTTTTTACGAAAATAACTCACCTATGGAGGCATTAGCCCTGAGTGTCCGCCTCGCGTCAACCGCTAAACAGCTTCGTTACCTTTTGCTACAAGAAAACTGCTTTCATTTATTATTATAATAAAATCTATTATATGATCTCTGTGTGTTATGTGTAAAGCAGACATAGCAGTGAATCCCAGACTCCCTGTATTGTGTCCGCTCTGTGTGTTATGTGTAAAGCAGACATAGCAGTGAACCCCAGACTCCTGTATTGTGTCCTCTGTGTGTTATGTGTAAAGCAGCCATAGCAGTGAACCCCAGACTCCTGTATTGTGTCCTCTGTGTGTTATGTGTAAAGCAGCCATAGCAGTGAATCCCAGACTCCCTGTATTGTGTCCGCTCTGTGTGTTATGTGTAAAGCAGACATAGCAGTGAATCCCAGACTCCCTGTATTGTGTCCGCTCTGTGTGTTATGTGTAAAGCAGATATAGCAGTGAATCCCAGACTCCCTGTATTGTGTCCTCTCTGTTATGTGTAAAGCAGCCATAGCAGTGAATCCCAGACTCCCTGTATTGTGTCCGCTCTGTGTGTTATGTGTAAAGCAGACATAGCAGTGAATCCCAGACTCCCTGTATTGTGTCCTCTCTGTGTGTTATGTGTAAAGCAGACATAGAAGTGAATCCCAGACTCCCTGTATTGTGTCCGCTCTGTGTGTTATGTGTAAAGCAGACATAGCAGTGAATCCCAGACTACCTGTATTTTGTCCGCTCTGTGTGTTATGTGTAAAGCAGACATATCAGTGAATCCCAGACTCCCTGTATTGTGTCCTCTCTGTGTTATGTGTAAAGCAGACATAGCAGTGAATCCCAGACTCCCTGTATTGTGTCCTCTCTGTGTGTTATGTGTAAAGCAGACATAGCAGTGAATCCCAGACTACCTGTATTGTGTCCTCTCTATATATTATGTGTAATGCAGACATATCCTTACTGCTCCCTCCTACATTCCATTAAACTAAAGCAATGGCGCATCATGACATGAAGGGCACGTGGGATCAGTATGGGAGCAGTGCGGCGGCGGCATGACACTAAACATCAAGGGAGTCATTCAATACATGACAGTGTTGCAGCGTCATTTCGCAGTAATAGAATCCAAAGAACACACTTCGCACCGCACTTCGAGTTCAATCTGCCGACCCTGTGGTGAATTCAGCATTCACAGCGGAGTCCCAAGTGCATTAATTAGTGAATTAATCAACCTGCCGAACGCAGCAGAAAAACCTCCGCAAAACCATCGAACGCATTCGAAAAAACACAGATCGAATAGAAAAACCACCAAATCGATCCCAAAAAAATGCATAACGCATCAGTCGAACAGACCGCCGAATATATACGATAAAAACAGACTGCCAAGCAGCTGCTGGAAAAAGCTGACAAGCCGCCGAACACAGGGGTAAAAAAATAAAATAAATGCAACTTTTAAGAGGAGTTTTTTTAAAAAAAACAAAAACTACTGGATGAAAAGGCCTTTAAATAATATACAGGCGAAACTGGAACAATGGGAATATTGTGTAAAAGTAGATTTATTTCAGTAATGCAAGTTAAAAGGTGAAAGTAATATATGAGACTCATTAGATGCAAAGCGAGATCGATCAAGCGGTGATTTGTCATAATTGTGGTGATTCTGGTTACAGCTCATGAAGACCCCAAATCCACAATCTCAGAAAATGAGAATATTCCGTGTAATCAATAAAACAAGGATTGTACATAGAACAATATGGACCTGTGAAAAGTATAAGCTGCAGATGTACTCAGTGCTTGGTTTGCAGCAATTCCTGCCTGAATGCGGCCGGCGTGGTATGGAAGCTATCAGCCTGTGGCACTGCTGAGGTGTTATGGAAGACCAGGATGCTTCAATAGTGGCCTTCAGCTCTTCTGCATTGTCCCGTCTCATGTCTCTCATCGTTCTCTTGGCATAGATTCTCTATGGGCTTCAGGTCAGGCGAGTTTTCTGGCCAATCAAGCACAGTAATCCCACGCTCAT